>NDGM011234863.1:1589-19315 GCA_002564305.1 Octomys mimax | reverse complement strand
GAAGGAAGGAAGGAAAGAAGGAAGGAAGGAAGGAAGGAAAGAAGGAAGGAAGGAAGGAAGGAAAAAAGGGAGGGAAGGAGGGAAGCAAGGAGGTAGAAAGGGCACTGTGAAGGCAGATGTGGTAGTTCATGACTGTATTCCAAGCACCCCCGAAGGCTGAGGCAAGAGGACTGCAAGTGTGAGACCAACCTAAGGATCTCAGCGATTTAGTGAGACTCTGTCTCAAAATAAAAACTAAAACAAACATGCAATCCCTGAGTTCAATCCTCAGTACTCTTCCTAAAAATTGACCAGTCTGTATTTCAAAAGTTAATATTGTGTACAATAAATACATAGCTTTTTTATTTATCTGTGTAAATATGAATAGTCAATGAAACTTATCAAAGGGAAGTGAAATCCAAGTCAGACTGCTGTGAAGCCAGCAGTTCTGAAATCAGTCCAGTTCCAAAGAGGAGCAAGAATTTACAGTCATTTGTAATGACTTTACTGCTGATTATTGATTGAACTAGAAAGATTGCTATAATTGTAATGGATGATATTGGAAGGGTTGCAAGAGTGAGATCAATCTTTTTTATCATAGAAAGACATTTGGTAGTGAGCAAAACTAACAGTATAAACATATTGGGTGTTATCACAATGTATAATGAAAGTTTAAATTTTAAAAATTAATTATAGAAAATGCACATTGCAATTAGCCTGCCTCAAAATCCTGTCACTTTGAGGATATTTTATCCTGTCATTCATGTCACTTTCTAAAACAATTCTCCAATTCCTATATCATGAATCTCTTTATGAAGTGTGATGAAAACTTTGGTGAATGCTACTGTTGAGTGCCGTCCAGTGTGAAGGGAGACATGTAAAAGGCTCCAGCCTGTCCTCATGCACTGGACCTGGTGCTGCCAGGCAACTTCTGACACTTTCCTAAAGTCAAAATGACCAAGAAAGAAACAGCATCTTTAAATGATTCCGGACGCTGAGGGAGCCACGACCCTGCAGACACTCACGCAAACGTCTGCAGAACTGCTTCAGAACCAGCAAGAACGATGGGCTGAGTGTGTCACATGTGACAGGGAGTGTTTTGAGGGGAATGCACAGCAATCTGTCCTTTATGGTATAGGTTCTCACCTTGTTTTGAGAAAGACAGACATAATTGTTAGCAACCAATGAAGAAAATTAAAAGTCATTACCTATGAGAACCTGGAAAATGAATGCAATGCTGGTGATTCAACCCAGGTTTTTATTTTTCATTTTGAGACAGGGTCTCAGCTGGCCACATAGCTCAGCGGATTAGGGGCCAGGGGTTTGATCACTAGGCCTGCCATTCTGGTCCCGCCCCTGGGGCGTGCTGAGACGGCAATTGAGACTGGGCATGGTGGTGTGCGCCTGTAATCCCAGCTCTTGGAAGGCTGTAAACAGGAGAGTCACTACGATTCTGATCTAGTAGTGAGACCCTGAACACCCTGTAGACCCTTCCCTAAAATTCAAACAACAACAATAAAAGACAGGGTCTTGCTGAGTACCTCAGTTGCCCAGGAAGCACTCAAACTTGTGATCCTCCTGCCTCAGCCTCCCAGAGTGCTAGGATTGACTGCAGGCATAAACTTCCACACTGGACTACTTTTCAAAAACTATGTGTGTTACTGCTCTAAGTTATTGCCCTCTTCAAACTAATAAAACCAAATTAAAATTAAGAATTAAACCTCCACATTTAAAAAGCAGATAAAAGGGAGCTGGAAAGATGCCTCAGTGGAATAAGCACTTCCCTGGCAAGCGCAAGGGCCTGAGTTCAATCCCCGGTTCCGACAAAAACAAACAAACAAACCTGCTCTGTAACTGTTAGGTTTCCCTATCTGGTTGGCATGAATAGTAGTTAAGCTGCTGCTCTTCATAAATGCTAGATGTGTCACCTAGACGTGTCCTCCACCACTGTCCCTTGCTTCCAGAAAAAAACGTAGTACCTTTTTGCCTAGTTTTGCTAGTAGCTCTTAGGACTTTTTGTCTTGTCGAGTGAGGAGATTCTTTAGACTGCCTGTACGCTTGCTGTAGTGTTTTCTCAGAATGCTTCTGAAAGTGAGTCACGTAAAGGTGTGAATTGCTTCAAAGCGCCAGAGAGCAGAAACCCCTGCTAGGAAGCCGTGCCAGGCCCCCAGAGGCGTGTCTGCACCCTCCCTTCTTTATCGGGCTTGATCAGGGTATGTTCCTCTGTGGCTGTTGATCTTCCGCTCGCCTTTAACACCTCTCCCCTCTGCTTTTCGCTAGCTTTATTCTCCTACTCCTCATAAACTCCCCCTCACTTCTCTAAGCAACTCTTGTCCACTGGAAGATGCCACGGTCTCCACCACGGTTTTGTCTCCGTGGTGTCTGCAGGCCCTAGCCAGGCTGCCCTCTGTCCTCAGCGACAGCTTCCCTTGCACAATGTTTCTGCGGGGCAGCAACTGTTAGTCTTGCAGTTCCAGCCTTCCAGAGGTGTAATTCACATCCTTTTCATCCCCAGTACTGCTCTCTCACTCTGCTTTTCTGCTTTCTTTTCTTTCTTTCTTTTTTTTTTCAGAACCGGGGATTGAACTCAGGCCCTTGCGCTTGTTAGGCAAGTGCTTAGTCCACTGAGCCATCTCCCCGGCCCTCTGCTTTCTTATGTTGAAGATGCTTGTCTCCTTGGAAGCTTCAGTTCTTGCAGTCCACGTATCGGGATTCCCAGCTGTCCATTGTCTTCCTTGCTATTTTCCTTTGCACTGCCCTTGCCTTCTCCCTGCATTGGAATGGCCTTTTTCTTCCAAATCTGCACTCACTTTTCACATGACCTCATTCAATCCCAAGAAATGGAATGAATGACCATCTAGAGGCCAATCTCTTCCAAATATGTATCTCTAAAGCTCTCCCCTGAACAGCAGACTCATACGTACAGCAGCAGAAAGCTGTCTACTTTCCCACTGGGATGTCCAATATGTTTCTAATTTGTCCAAACACAAATCCTGGTCTCCTCCACCAAATATGCTTATCTTTAAAGTCTTCTGGTTCAGCTTGTAACCCCAACATTCTCCTCAACATTCAGGCTAAAACTCCCAAAGCTGGCTACCTTCCCCCCACTAGCACTCCACAGCATCTATCACCCAGCCCCACTGGAAGTAGCTTCCTAAGTTTAGCCCTTTATGCTCACGTCTACCAGCTGTTCTTTGAGCAACAACAGAAAGGATTATTTGTGATTGTAAATTGGGACAATTCTGCTCAAAATACATTAATGGCTTCCTGCTATAGTCAGATTAAATTCCATAATCTTTATAAAATAATTTAAATGCTTTATAGGATCAAGTCCCTAGATGTGTGATGGTATCTTATCATTTGTTTGTTTGTCTGTTTTTGAGATGGACTCTCTCTTTGTTGCCGAAGCTGGGCTGGGACTCGCAATCCTCCTGCCTCAGCCATTCCAATAGCCTGGAGAGCAAGCGTGCACCCCTGAGCTTGGCTTTACCATCCCCTCAGGCCAGCGCAGTCCACTTGGTGTCCCTGAACAAATCACTGTCAGGGCAGCCCCAGGTTCCGCCTCGTTACAGTTCTCTGTGGCATCTTGGTTGTGCAGATTGTTTTCTCTTTTATTCAGGCATCTGCCCAACTTCTCAGCAACACTGCCTCTAGCTTATCTTCCGGGTCCAGCCCCGCCTCAGCGGTCTCTGTTGCAGTTCCCCTCCTCTGACTCGCCTTTGCTGCGCGTCTGTGCACTTCTGTGTTCACTCCCTGCCCTCCTCATTGAAATGTGAACGGCTGAAGGACAGGAGCTGTGTTTTACTGCTCCTGCTGCACCTTCAGATCCTGCCACATAGTGAACACACACAGGCTATTTCGTGGCTGAAAGAATAGCCTGCACAATCTCTGAAAAGTCCCCGCTCTCTCTGTCTTCCAGTAGAACTCCCATGCTATCACTGCAGCCACCCTTCAGCACCCTCAGCCTCCTCTGCCACATCAGTCCAACTCTTCTCCTCTCTGCAAACAAGCTTACAACCGCTGGTGGATTGTGATATTTACACGCTCACTAAAATTCTGCTGCTCATTTGACCCGTGCTTGGAGCCCTTCTGTGCCTCTAGTCATGTCTGTCTTGTATTTCCTAGAACCATCTCTGTAAATCTTGGCTGTTTCTTTCACTTTCCTCACAGGGAATGTGGAAGCCGTTGTACGAGATTTGCCGCCGGTTGCTGTATGCACTCAGGCCCCGAAGCACAGGCAGCTCTCAGGCTCTGCCCTTCGCTCCCTCCCCGCTGCGAGCTGCACCTGGGTAGTTCCCGCATGCACTCGGGAAACTCATACCCTCCCGGGAATCCACTGTTACGAGGGTTGTGCCTCTTCCACCTGCATGTTCTCTCCGTCTAGCTGGACCACCTCACCCTGACACATCTGATTGTTTCTCTCTCATGGGTCTTTCCTCTTTGAAATTCCCACAATTCATTCATTATTTATGCCTCTCTAAGTGTTTATCTGTGCCTTTTTCTTTGCATCTTAGGTGTATCTTATTTTGCATTGATCGTCCTCACTAAACAAGGTTTCCTGAGGCAGAGTCTTTGCTTCACTATGTGTATTGCACTCAGCTAATGTACATATAAAATCAAAGGCTACCAATTTACCACCTTACCAGTGTTAAGTGCACAGTTCATTAGTGTTCAGTACATTCACAACCTCCAGGATTCTTTTCACTTTTCCGCACTGAAGCTGCACCTCCTGAACAACGTGCCTCCCTTCCCCTGGCCCAACTCTTCCACATGCTCTACTGTCTCTCTCATTACTCTAGGTATCTCCTGAGGGAAAGCTGCAAGCAGTTTTCCCTTACGGGAAGGCTTACATTACTGAGCACAGTGTCTTCAGGGCTCATTCGTGTTGCAGTATGACAGAAGAATTTCCTTTCTTTTAAAAGCTGAATGATGCTACACTGTAAATAGACTACATTTTGTTCCTTGATTCTTCCCTTAATGCACGCTTGGGCTGTTTTCATTATTTATTTATTGAGAATAATGCTGCTCTGAACATGGGTGCACAGATAACTCCTTGAGACCTTGCTTTGAATTTGGGATCAGTTTTACTACACAAAAGCAGAACTGCTGGCTTATGTGCTAATTCCAGCTGCAATTTTTTGAGGACTCACCATATCATTTTCTATAATGGCTATACCATTATGTGTTCCCACCAGTGTATAAAGGTTCTAATTTCTCCACATTCTTGTCAATACATTTTTATTTGCTGTTTTTTCAAATTGTAGCCTTCCTAATAGATGTGAGGTGTCATTTCACCGTGATTTTGCTTTGTATTTTCCTAATGTAGTGATGCTGAGCACTTTGCCCTGTGCCTCTTAGCCTTGTCTTCTTTGGAGACACCTACTCAAGTCTTTTGACTATTTTTGAAGTTGAATTGTTTGATTTTGCTGCTGTTGACTTTGTTCATCTTTGAATCTCACATAGTGTATACTCCACTGAGATATTCCACTTGGGGAAACTGAGGGTCACTTAATCTGGAGGCATCTCAGGGTTTGACACAGAGGCACCAAACATGGGAAGAATATACTCTGAGGTCTTAGTTAGGTTGTAAGTATATTCAATGGCCAAACTAACCCGCCAAATAGCAATTTTAGAAAACTTCACCAGGGTGCCATCTGGAGAAGATGTGACTGCAATACACATTGTCTCTGTGAGGATTTAGGCCTGTGTCCCAAAGGCCACATGAGGTGGCTTTGTAGAAGCAACCAGATGATCTGGGGAATTTGAAAAGTGAATTTTAGTTTTGTGATATGGAAATTACCCAAGATTCAGGGAGACAAACCAGAAATCCCACTGGGAACCTTCAACGGGGTGGGTCCATTTTTCATTCAATAAATACCTACACCATGCCTAAAAGCCTGGCATTTGGCTGGGGGGGGGGCAGGAGTACAATAGCAACCTTGTCAAACTTCCATCAGTGCAGGCTGTACCTGGCAAATTCCTGGGCAAGAAGTATTGAAACATTAGATGCAGAAATGGGAAAATATCAACCATTAATCTGTGCCTCCTGTTCTTACCTTTTCAATGCAACAACTTTTGCTTTGATTTCCTTCGGTGACAGTGGAGGTAAAATTACAGAGGCTAATTAAACTGTGTTGTGTTGGAAACGGTGAGAGAAATCGCAAGGTAATTTTCCCTTATTACTTCAAGTATGTAGGATTAAATCAATTGTTGCTCACCTCACCTGTGGCACAGAGTGCCTGTGGGGCTAAAGAAAGACATGGTTGTGTCAAATGATCGTCTCAGAGACTTGACCATAACTGGATTAGAAGCTGACTACCTGCAGCAACATTTGAAATCCTCTAACAAAGGATAATTTTTTGTGTTTTTTTTCTTTTCTTTTGTCTTCTCCCCCTCCTTTTTGGGGGTTTACTCACAAAAAGAGATTACTAAGCAAATTAATAAGCAAGCAAACAAGTAAAGCACTATTTTATTTAATAGCAAACACATTTAGCAGCGGGACTCTATTCACACAACGACTTGGGTAATTATAAATGAGTCTCACGTAGTATTTAAGCATTTATAAGATTCTTAGGAGCCGTAGAGTTATTTCCTCCTTCCATATGATTGCAGCCTTCAGAGGGAAAGAGCAACATTGCTTTCAAATGTCCTATTAGTCCAGCTAATCTGATGGCACACACTAGAGCCACCACAGACAAGGAAGATTTGGAGACTGCAGCAGACAAGGCCCTTTAAGACCTGCCTTCCACCTGTGTGCACCCCAAGTCCCTGCTGCTCTTGGCCCTGCACAGTACGATCCAGGCCGGCAAGCCCCTTGCACGGCCCATGCACTGACCTTGCTGTATCTTCATCTGCTGTGTTTCCGATCATCTTCTGTGAACCAAACATCAGGCCTTTTCTGAGCCTTTTCTAACACTTGAAAGTATTTTTCTCTCCCTGCCTCTACCGAGTTCCCACAGCATTCTCTCAGAAACATTAGAAGTTTGGCCACATTAAATGGCAATGATTTATTCACGAGGCTGTCCCTAGAAGACAGTGACAGAAGTTGACTTATCTTTTAACCTTTCCATTTAACTCTAAGAGCCAGGCACAGTTCTGCATCCAGTAGATATTTTGTGTGTGTTGAACAAAAAACTGCTTATGATCAGGAAGGCTAAATGACAGCGAGGGCTAACGGGAAAGATATAAAAATGATAGACACTATGAAGTAAAGATGAAGTGAAACAGAGGTTGAATGAAAAGGGGACAGTACGGAAGGTGGGAATAAAATCTAGGAAGGAAATGTGGCCACAAAGAAGTAAAGGTTAGACACTGCGAAGAAAGTACCATGAGAAAGAGCATGCGAGGAGTCTGATCTGAGAGCACTTCCGAGGCTCCTGTGTGCTCATTTTCCCTTGGAGCCGCAGAAGGGTGGAGGAAGAAAAGGCCAGAGGCAAGAGTGACACAGTAGCTGATCTCTAGACAACGAGCTATGTTTCAGCCTTTGCTGGGAATCCAGGCCGCTGCCTTGCTGCCCCGACTCAGACCTGAGTGCTGTCTCCTATCTCTTCTTCATGCACACGTGATTGTGTCCATGTGTGTTTGCTTCATCACTGTATCTTGGAGACATTTTACTCTGAGAAATAAGCTTTCTTGACATGAGAGGGCATCATTTCTGCTGCTCTCTGGGGAGGCCATGGCTCCTGCCTGCAGCTTAGGGAAGTAGGAAACCTCGGTGTACCCCGGAGCTTCGGAGCACATTTACACTGCATGAAGGGTGGGACCCACTCGGGGTGATGTGTGTACACATACCACAGTGTTCATCATCTCCTTGCATCTTTATGATCAGACCGCTTTTCAGACTCTCCAAACTCTTCCCCACAGGAGCTGTGCCACTTGATGGTTGCAGCCTTTTGGAGGTACTTGTTGGGTGACCAAACAGGGTCTCACACCTGCATGAACAGCACAGTACAGCCCTGGCTGAAAGTCAGGAGCCTGGGTTGCTAGCATGTGCTTTGATATTTAGTCTGAGGCTGAGTTTTCTCATGCCAAATGAGAGCAATCTCAGCCTCTGATGTCAAGGAGTGTGCTGAGGATCAAGTCACATGATGAACAAGTCCCCCACGTGACCACAGTTTACCAGTGATTCTTCCCACCATTCTCTCATTTTATCTTCTCAACAAGCTGCCAAGTATCTTGATCTTCATTTTACAAATGAAGAAACTGAAGCTGTGAGAGGACACATGACTTATCTAGAGCCACCTAGCTAGTAGACCAGGACCATACTAGTTCTCTGTTTCAAAACTCATCTTCCATCACTATCCTTAGACACACACCTGCCTACTTCGTGGCTTAACTTCCCGCATGGCTCCCTCTGCCTGAAGCCTCTGGCAGTCTGTGTAACCAATTAATTGGGTTTTGTTTTGTTCTCCATTTATGCCCTTTTTCCCTGACCTCTAGAAGAAAACACCAGCAGCTCCGACCAAGAAAACCAGCACCACCTTTAACATCGTGGGGACCACCTATCCCATCAACCTGGCCAAGGATACTGAGTTCTCCACCATCTCCAAGGGCGCTACTCCCAGTGCGTCCTCGACTCCGACCATGATCGCTTCGCCCAAGGCCACCTACGTGCAGGATAGCCCAACTGAGACCAAGACCTACAACAGTGTCAGCAAGGTTGACAAAATCTCCCGCATCATCTTTCCTGTGCTCTTTGCTATATTCAATCTGGTGTATTGGGCCACATATGTGAACCGGGAGTCAGCTATTAAGGGCATGATCCGCAAACAATAGGCAGTAGGAGTGGCGCAGCAACCAGAGCACGAGGTCGCCCCTGAAGCCTCCCCTTCACATGTTTCAGGTTTCTTCTTTTGAACCCTCTTTCAGACTGTGACTCTCAATTCAAATTTATGAATTTCAGTGAAACAATAGTAACAGAAAAATGACTTGTCCCTCTGACACTACATAGTAGCCTCCCATCAAAACCAAACACTGCCATTTGTCCAGTTGCAAATCTTAGCATACCGGTTTCCCCTAGCTGAGGGCATTGCATGTATTTTCTTGCACTCTGCCCACTGCAGAAAGAATAGGAGACTCTGTTGTCCAAGTGACGTTGGGTATTTGAGAAGTCGAGACTAAGGAGAATTGGTGACAGGGCTGGAGAAAATGCTTCTGACTTACTAAGGAACCAGGTGGGGCTGCGCTCTGTGCTCCTGTGCAGCACCCCACCATGGGCAGCAGGGCCTGCCAAGCCGAAGAGCTGGGAGCAGAGGCTACATGAATGGTGTTCAGAGCTGGGAGAGATGGGCGAGTCACCTCCCCGCCAACACTGGATAGGAAGGGTGGGTGGCTGCTGAAGACTCAAGTTTAGCTTGAGACAGGATTGCTGGCAGGTGAAAGTCAAATTCCCAGCAGCCCTCAGCTAGGCCCAGGGGCTTTGTTCACATCAGGGACCTCTGGTCCTGTGTCATCAGTGACAGTGGGTAAGAGGGGTGACCTGGAAATTAACACAAATCTCTCTAGTCAGTTTTTGAGTTTACTACACCATCAAATTTATTGCCACTTTTATACCAAATTTGGTACAGGCCATTTGATTTCATGTGTTCTTAATCTTAATGTGAGTAAAAGAGATAGGCATAAATATAAAAATTTTGTAAGGTAAATAAACTGAGTCGCAGAAGTTTGAATAATTTGCCTAGGCCCCTTACAAGTGTGTTTAATAACAATAATGCACCCCTTTTCAATGGCCAAAATGAAGAAAGACCAGAAATGCTGGGTCCATATGGACCTCAGAATCAGCACCATAGGCTTTCTGGGTCGTAAGGGCCTGAAAAGGTCTTTAAAACGTTATCATAGTCCGCTTCTAAAAGGCATGGTACAGGAACGAGTGCCTAGCCACTTTGGATCTGATCACAGGCCCTAGTGCACAGAATCCTAATGCCCAAGGCAGAGCCGCAGATGGCACAGCAAGCAGACTGTCCCTGGTCACCTGCTGAAACAAACCTCTGAAGGGGCGCATCATTAGCTGCTGGTTGCCTTTTCATCCATCCATCCCTGACCCCCTGCTTCCTTGCCATTGCTGGGATAATGCATGCCAGTCCCATTTTTTTCCTAAGACTGTGTCTGTAGGTAAATTCTTGACTAGAAGAGTGTAGTGTTGTGGATATGTGGGGATGGGGGTGGGGGTGGGGCTATAAATGATTGTCTTACAGAATTTAGAGTGAAAGCCTGACCTTTGCCTCTCTGTACCAACTGTGTTTCCAAATGCTTTGGTGCAATGTTTAGTGGCTGTTTAATTAAACCCTTTCTGAATTGTATCTGGGCTGGAGAAGTTTTATTGTTCCCTCTGCCTAACACGGACTGCACTCTGGTTTTGATGCCCCTGCCCCTGCCTCAGTTGCTTCTGTTCCTTAACATCATTACAGTTACTCTCAAAGAGAAGTTCCCCCAGAGCAAGGGGTC
This sequence comes from Octomys mimax, assembly GCA_002564305.1. Lineage (NCBI taxonomy): Eukaryota > Metazoa > Chordata > Mammalia > Rodentia > Octodontidae > Octomys > Octomys mimax. The sequence goes on along the minus strand of NDGM011234863.1, from coordinate 8,893 downwards.
TCTTGCAGCCACTCAAAGTGTCAAAACAGCTTTGACTGACTCACGGGTCTCGTTACTGGAAGAACTGTAGTGCTTCCTCTCCTAAATTCACCAACTCCCAGGAAATAGAGAAAGATGTTTCATTGCAGTTCTAAGGGCTTTCTCGTTTCCATTGATTACTACTTCCCTTAGGCAACAGTTCTCTTTTTTATTATATTAATTTTATTGAGAAAAAAGTAGCAATGAGACAGTTTCAGAGAGGTTAGTAGGACAGTTACAATAATTAATGCATTGCATATTGTTGTCTTTGTAGTAGTTATTCATAGTACATGATACAGACATGATGTCTTGTCTAAACACTATTAGTTCAAACTTTCTTCTCTTAGGCAATGACGAGATTATCGAGAAGAATGAGAGCAAGTCTGCTTGGTTGAACCATGTGTCAGCAAGGAGATGATAACCCCTGTCCTTACAAAGGTGGGAGACATCTGGGAAATAATCCCAGGAGATTTGCCTGAGCAAATTACCTGGCTCCTAAGGGATGGGAAAATCTCCTCAAGAGACCATTTCAGGAAGGTTGTTTTGTCCAAACTAATAGAAGGAACTCATGATCTGACCCCAAGTTCACAGTCCACCCTGTGATCATCTGATGGGTGGCTTACACTGGCAGGGGCTGTGTCCACTGCCTGACAGCGGCATGGAAGTGCTGTCCTTTCCTAAGGACCTTTCTGAGATTAGTTTCAGATTTGTGTCTGAAACTACTCCCAGGAGGGGATGCAGCTCAGAAGCACAAGGCCTGCCTGACAAGGGCAAGGTCCTGAGTTCAATCCCCAGTACAAAAAAAAAAAAAAAAACACAACTATTTTCTTAGTCTTAGGGAAAAGTTCAAGCTGTTTTGTTGCTGAGCTCCCGTGTAGTTTGAAACCCTGATCCAGGCTAGGACAAGTACCTGAGTGCTGTAATGTATTATACTAAAGGAGGGGGAGGGAGAGGGAGTGGGAGAGACAGGTCTCCACTCGATCATGAAGGGTACCAGTCTGGAGACTGCAGAACTCTAGCACATAGTAGGCACTCAATAAATATTTATCAAGCACCAAATGCTAATTTAGATCACAGCTACATGGAGGAGGTTTGCTCCATGGTGGTGCTGCAGAGACCAGCCAAGCCATGATCAATGGACACACTCACAGAAACCAGCAGCTAGAACAAGCAGCCTTCTAAAGCTGCTCTGAGAGCATTCCAGTACTAACAAATGTACTGTTTTCAGCCACTTTGAAGAGCTTTAGCTTAATTAAATGATAGTTTGTTCTAATGGGCTTTTAAATCTGGGGATTCCTGAGCCATCTATTAGTTCCTCTTGCTGGAATACTGGGGACAGAGACAGAGGCATGAGTGAGCCCCAGGCCCCTCTGAAGGCCTCAGCAGCACCCACTGGCCCACCTTCTCTGGGGGCATCTGTATTGGGAGGCCCATGGGAAGGCTCCCCAGGGTGGGCTTAGACCTACAGTACATGGAAGGGGTAGGAAGCGATTGGAAGAGGAAGGGCTGGGGGGAATTCTGTCCAGGTGTCCCAGGAATTGGAGGAAGCAATCCCTCAACTTCAGCTTCCAGGGCTTCTAATTGCACAGGCTCCCTCAGCTCTAGAAGCGTTGGCCAGTCTCAGGCCCTACTTGCTGGGAAGCCTGCCTTCTTGGGCCTCCTATCTGTTCTCTCCTCTGTAATGGGATCGAGCCCTGGTGGAAACCCAGGTGCCCGTTCTTCTCAGTGCTTTCCTCATGCCACCAGATCACTGAGAGCGGTGAACTGGAGCAGAGCAGGCCTCGATCGCATTGCAGTTGTGCAATGCCGGGCAAGTCCCCCCTCCAGCTGAGACTTAGTTTTCCAGGGTGAGAAGTCCAAATAGGATCAAAGCCGAGTCACTAGAGCACCTGTTGCCACAGCTGCTCTGCTGGCGTACTCTGCCCAAGTATCAGCACATCCTGGCCCCCAGCCGGCCTTGTCCTCACAGCAGCACATCTAGAAGCACAGCCTGGCTCCTTCGGCGCCCTAGGGCACAGTTTCCATAGGTCAGCAGCTTCCAAGGCCTTTGACTAGACGCCAAGTCAGGAGAGCTAGGGGGAGGCTGAGCCCAGGAATGCAAGGATCAGCCTCACAGGTCGAGCCATGATCCCTGAGCCCAGCTCCTCGCTCACAGCCTCGTGTCCTGGCCCTGAGCTCCGCGTGGCAGTGTCCTCCACGTGTGGTGTGATGAGGCCTATCTGCATCCCTGTCCATGCATGAGAGTGGCTGAATCGCAAGATCTCAAGTTCAAGAAATTAATGGGGTGCAGGTGCCAGGCAAGGGCTTCCCAGGTAAGCTGACTGCACAGGGTGGAAACAAAATGCACCTCTCCTTTTATTTTTCCCTTCAGAGGTTCCCCGCAGGGGGAAAGTGCTCTGAAGAGAACTCCCTAGACTCCTCACGATAAATGCACGTGCTTCCTGGGTCCTGCTTGCGCCCTTTGTCCTTTCTCTCATGACATAGAAAAGCAGCCTACCTCCTTCCTCCAGTCCCAAGCCGGCTCCTCGTGCATTCTTCCTCCATCCCCTGCTCTCTGCAAAGGACTTAGAGGTTGTTCTCTGTTCTCAGATGAAGCTGCTCTTGCTGAGCCACCACTGCCCTTGTTACTAAAACCTAAAGGCATTTTTCAGTTATCCTACTTGTCCTGTCAGCAGCATTTGACACTGTTGACAAGCACTTCACCCCTGAAGCTTAGGCTTTGGTTTCCATGATACTGGTCTCATGTGCCTGCTTCCTGCCTCTGCCAGACTCCCATTGCTCATGGTGAGTTTGTATTTTTCTCTTCAGCTTCTTCTCCTCCCTTCCTCACAGTCTGGATCTCCCCAAAGTGCTCTCCACATTTTCCCTTCCCTCGCCACGCTCCCCTCAGTGATCTCATCTCCCCCAATGGCCTCTGTTACCACATACTCCAGTTATCACGCACTGCATAACAGATCTCCCAAAGTGAAATGATTCCTTTTCACATTGCCTCATAGGCCAAAACGTGTCCATGGCATAGCAGAAATGCCTTCTCTGTGCTTCACAATGCTTGCCACTACAGACCACACGGTGCATGCCAATAAAGTATGCCATCACTGGCTGGAGCATTGAGGGAGGACGGGCCGTTTCTCTGCTCCACAGACAAGGGATTCTGTTGCAAGCTATAGGTGTACTTGGTGCCTGGCTCTGGTCATGATGATAGCAGCAAAAGTTAGGCCTCCAATTCAGAAAATGAAGAAAGCTCTAGGTACTTGAGTGGGAGAGGACACCTTCCCTCACAAGTCTGGCAGATGGACCGTGAGTGTTCAAGGCTGAATTTGTGGGTGTCTCACAACATGGTATCTGAGCTCTGAAGGGAATTCTCTGCAGAATTAGCCTCTGAAAAACCACATCTTCTGAGAGAAACAGGTAGAAGGACCATGGCCGTTAGTGTCTTAGCCTGGGAAGTCATGTGATGTATTTGAGGCCGATGCAGAGACAACAGGAGGGGCAGAGAGTCCCAAAGATATTATGGATGCATGAAAAACCAGCATACCTTCTTTATGCTCTTGCCTGCCAAATTAACATCCTTAGTCTGGTTCCTTCTAATCAGTTCTGTTGACATGGAAGCAAACCTCCAACCTCCCGCTTCCTCAGCTCTGACAGTTCTTCCTCAGATTCTCCCTTATCAGCCAATAGGAACATCATTCACCTAGATGCTTCGTGCAAAACTCTATGAAGCATTCTGGACTCCCTTCTCTCACCTCAGCAACGTGCACATCTTGGGAACTCCACTCCCAACATCCCAATCCAGTCTTCTCATCATGATGTGTCACTTACTTTACTACAGACCTGTTCTTTTATGTTACAAACCACATGATGCCATGGGCCTTTTTAACATCTTTTAATGCACCAGGACTAAAATGTAAAGTAGCACTTGGCCACGGCAGTCTTGCACAATGCGGTCTTCTTCTGAGTAGTTCTCCTCTTGCCGCAGTGTCTGTTTCTCTTGCACAGTGTTTCAGTCACACACACCAAGTGTTGCTTGGACTTTATGCAGGATGCTTTGCAAGCACTGTCCTTAAATACCACAGTGAAGGCCAAAGCCATAGTCCACACTTAGCAAATTCTTATTGGATAAAATGGTTCCTGAGATGGGCCTTAAAGGATGATTCAGAATGTGTCAGGCCAAGAAAAGAAGGACGTCAAAGGCCACATCACAAGGGCCCAGATGTGTTGGAGACCATAACAAAGTATGAGATCAGCTTTATTGGTGTCAAGTATTCAAGCATTCTACCATCATGGTGGGTGGTGAGTATAGTAGCTCTGGATTTAAACTGTGATGTGACAGCCACAATATCTCATGTGCCTGAGAACTGGCCTCATGACACCATCTCCCTGGTTGTGACCTGAGAAGGTTGGTTTATTTAGGCTCAGGAACATCACTGCACCATATGTGAGCTGCTTTGGGGAAAAACAGTTGCTTTTGCTGAGATTTGTTTCTCCATTCCATTTTTTATTTTATTTATTTATTTATTTGTTTTGTGGTCTTCAGACTGTGGGCCACAGAGCACCTCATCCTTGAGCCTCCTTCTAGCCTTACTGCCTAAAAATAACATGTTTTGGGCCAGCCAGATAGTTCAGCAGACTAAAGCACCTGCTGAGGCAGAGCATAGCAACCGGGGTTCAATCCCCAGCGGACCGTGCCGGCCCCGCCCCCGGGGTGAGCTAAGGTGGCAATGGAGACTGGGCGTGGTGCTACTCACCTGTAATCCCAGCACTTGGGAGGCTGAAAGCAGGAGAATCATTATGAGTCCAATCTTTTTAGTGAGACCCTGTAGACCCTGCAGACCATGTACCAAATAATAATAATAATATTAATAATAATTTTAAAATTATGAAAACATGTTTCTCTGCTATTTTACAGTCTGTATCCTTTTCATACATTACCAAAGGTCAAATGAAATGAAGAAACGTGGCTGGAACTTACCAGTGGCACTGCTGAATCCCAATGCAGGCTGCTAAGTTTTACCATAGTTTCAGGAAGACTCTGAAAGCTACACCAAGCTGGAGTTTAGGAATCTGCATTGCAACAAATGAAATTTTACACCTGCGGATGTCATATTGGGCAACAGCTCTGGGGTCTGTGCACAATTCAGGAACATCTACTATTGACTCCTAAATTTTCTAATCTCCCCAAAACACATCCATACTGAGCTGGCGTTCTGTGATAAGCAACAACCAAACTTCCCAGGTTTCTGTGGCACTAACAGGGCTTCTCCACGTTAAGATAAGTGGGAAAGGGTTCCCAAAGCTGATACTCTGGTCAAGCCTCCTCTGGAAACTGTTCCAAGCGCGTTGACTTTGGGTCACGGTCCTGCTACCATCCCCTTGACTCATCCACAATGACACTTAGAAAAGGGTCTAAAGGGTGTTGAGCAGATAGCTGTTTCCTCTTGTAAGTGTTAATGTGTGGTCAGTGATGAGGCTTTTCCTATGGCCAACCCTTGTCCAAGCCCACGAGAAGAACTAAATACTGGCATGAGCTTGGTGGTTGGAGTACGTATGAATAATAAAAATTCACACTTGCCTTCACTCAGGGAAGCAATAGCACTGGATTCTAGCCTATGTGAGATCATTGTACCAGCTCCAGGACTTTGGACATTTAATTTCTGGGTAGCATCCCTGGAAGAAAGTGTTTCCAAGGATGACGAAGATGGAATGAGTTACTGCACACAGAAGATCCCTGGACTCGTTAATTGCCAATTGCACACAGGAAATGAATCATCCCAACGTAGTTTTTGACTTACAATACATCCTCCACATCGCTGGGCCTCAGATAGTCACCTGTGTAAGGAGGATCTGGAGCTATGTGACCTCTCGGGGCTTCCCTGGCTTGGTATTACAGTATTGTAGCTAAATTTGTTAGAGCTGAAGTCAACTGTGTCCGCATGCAAGGCAGTCTATAATGGGTTTTATTGTTCACATGAAGGAAATATGTAGTGGACACCATAGGTGCAAACAGCAACGGATTCAGTTTTGAGGGAGGGAAAGCCAGTAGGCCTGAAATTCCTAGAGTGCCAGTGCTTAGCAGAGTGAATACTGACTGTCATGCTTGTGTTTATGCCTTGAGCTGCAATCAGACCAGAACAAACTGTAAGGTAGTGTAAGAATTCTCAACACAGTGATCTGCTTCCCAGTATGAGTTGGTAATTTGTGGCATTATTTTGCTTTCTAAAAAAAAATTCATCTTGCTTGATCTCTGGGAACACAATATCTCCTAGGGAAAAACGTTGGATCTCAGAGAGGATGGCTACTGCTGTTGTAACAGAGCAGACCATATTTAAAAAGCTGACCTACAAGTAGGAATTTGAGTCTCTGTCTTTCCACCCCTGTCTTTATCTCTCTACATCCACAGACACCAGAATGGTGCTTAGAACATAGTAAAAAAGAGTCTGAAAATGACTGTTGAATGAAAAAAATGAACACAATGGAGATATTTTTCCTAAAAGCCTAACTCAGAATAATTCATGACAGCATAAAAGAGTAATGGAACAACAGGGAGCCAAATGCAATGAAGGCCTGGATAGTAACGAGACACACTGAAGGTGTCTCAGGAACCAGACACCACATGAAGCAGTGACAGCAACACTTTGAAGAGGATGCCATTATTATCTTTATATTGCCAATTATGAAACTTAGGCCTATGGAGGTTATGTGATCCTTTGAAAGCCTCACAGGTTGAGCACAGTTCGATCTCCATAATCTACCACTTATCTTAAGAAAAACCTGATCCCTTTTGCCCCAACTTTGGCAGGTGAAATGAACCAGACTGGCTAGAGAGGAGAGAGGCACTGCTGCTTCAGGGCCTAGCTAGGAGTATGGCTTTGAATGAGTATCTCCTGGTATTCAGATGTTGGGATTGTAGAGTAGGTTGGAAATCATGTAACTCAATATTTGTTTGCCAAAGGCCATCTAGGCTCTGTTGAGCTCCAGTAATAAGCAAAGAGGGTGTCATTCATTCTGCAGAATTCAAGAAAAGCCTCCTTGGCATGAGTGCTAGGCCTGTGATGAGGGCTGGAAGTTGTGCAGCAAAGATAGACACAGGATATCCTCTAAGGTGCACACAATCTAGTGGCAAAGAGACGGAGAAAAAGACCTGAAGACACTGAATGTTAGGGGCAAGTAGAGCATGGGGCTTCTTGGCCAGCCTCAGAAGTTCAAGGATGGGCTTCCTGAAAAACAAGCCAATTTTTACCAAGATGAGATGAGAATAAAATAGAAAGGAGAGAGAGAGAGAGAGAGAG
>NDGM011234860.1:397-11952 GCA_002564305.1 Octomys mimax | reverse complement strand
TATGTATGCACCAAATGCGGGAGCACCCAACTATATAAAGCAAATCTTAATGGACATGAAAAAACTAATATTGAATACCACAATTTTAACAAGATACCTTAACACACCCTTATCTTCAAAAGATAGGTCAACCTAGAAGTGGGAAGGGAATCCTGGTCACTGCAGGCTAGGAAGAGAACACAGCAGCTGCAGAGTGGGAACCAAAGTTCCGGGGATTTGAAGGGGTGGGGGATGAGTTCTGATGTTCTGCTTGGTGACTTCTATTCATAAAGCAAGGTGATCTTTGTTAATAAATTATTGTATTTTCACAATGTCTCTAAGGAAAGTAAATATTTAATGTAGTAGAAATATAGCTGAGGAGATAGCTCAGCAGTGCAACACCACCTGGCAAGCACAAGGTCCCCAGAACCAAAAAAAAGAAAAAGAAAAAGAAGAAATGTAATTACCTGGTTTGGTCACTGAGCACTGTACACACATGGAGATATCATTGTACTCCATACTGCATTGCCACGCTCCAGTTATGTGCACTGACTCTGGATCAGTAAAATTTTTTTTTAATCCTAGCCAAATGAACCATGGAGGAAATAAAACTTTACTCATGCCCATTTTTAACTGGGCCTGAGAACTGAGTTGACCTAAGACAGCTAGCAGAAGAGCACACAGATTTATTCAGTACCAGGTGCACCTGGTTCAGGGGGCCGCGAAAGAAAACAAAGACCTGAAAGCGCAGGGAAAGCCCATCCTATATGTACTGAGATATGGTTGGGAAGGGCCAGGGTAGGGTGGTAATGCATGGAGGAGGGACCCAGAGGAGAGGAACAGGATAACTGGGTCACTTCTGCACCTGCCATGGAGAGAGGCTGCTACTGCTCCCCGTGTGGGTAGAATGTCTGTCCTGGGGGTTCAAGACCTCCTTACACACTCGATATGTTAGTGCCCCTGACTCAGGATGCTGAACCTGCACGTGCCCCTGTTTGGGTGCCAAGGTTTTAACTACTCTGAGCTCAGGCTCAGGGACCCCGGTGGCTGACAGCTTGTCCTCCTGCCCAGGTTGACTCTTATGACATCACTGTGGATGAAGAGCTGGGAGAGATCCAGCTGGTCAGAATTGAGAAGCGCAAGTACTGGCTGCATGATGACTGGTACCTGAAGTATGTCACACTGAAGACACCCCATGGAGACTACGTGGAGTTCCCCTGCTACCGCTGGATCACAGGAAACAGTGAGATTGTGCTGCGGGATGGTCGAGGTGAGTATGGGACCCACACCAGAGGCTGTCGCCTGAGCTGTCCTGGGCCTGAGGCTCCACTGTGTGGGCATCTGCTCTGTGTCTCATGCACCTGAGGGGGTATCCTCCTCCTTGAACACCGAGTAGCCCAGGCCGGAGAAGTGGCCTGAGGAGGAGTGTGTCCTCCAGTGCCCCCACAGCACTGTGTCGGGGGTCACTAAGGTCCCTAGCGGTTGTACTTATCAGGAGTATCCCTGGGTGTGCACTGCCCAGTTCACCTTCTAATTCACAGAATGTGAGTCGCAACAGGATTGGGGACTCAGGGCCCTCTACAGTCCTGGGGAGGGCAAGACTGGACAAAGATTCCCTGGGATACCCTCCATAAGGGAACACAGCAAGCCTGTGGTTTGCAGGTGCCGGCTCTTAAGCCCAGGGCCTTATGTTTTACTGAAAGAGAGAAGACCGCAGACTCCTGCCCCTTCCCAGGAGGACCCCCAGAGGTTCAGGTCCTGACTGGGCCTCCTTGGGACACCAGTGTTTGCAGCTGGCCTGGGGCAGCTGCTTTTCCCTCCTCCCTGGGTGACAACCAGCCTCTTAGTATGCGCAGATCACAGTCTTGTCTTAGCACCTGCACCTCCCTCCAGCTGCCCCAGCCTGCACTGACTGGCCTGCCCATGCAGCCAGGAGCAAGGAGCCAGGCACTTCTCCTCAGGGCAGCACTGACCACTTCCCATGGATGAGGCTCCCCATCCCTGGCTCATTCACTGTTCAGGGAAGCTGGGATGGGGTGAGATGAGGTGATCCTTACCCCCTTTTCAAAAGAAACTGGCACAGAAGGACATTCTTCTCCAACTGGTGTCCTTCCAACCTGAGGCCACATTCTGTGGTTCCTGATGTGGGATTTGATTTAAGAGAACCAACTCCACTGTTTCTCAATAAGATGTGTAGGATTAGGAGGATTTTTACCCCTAGGCATCCCCTAGTGTCACAAAAGCCACTTTATTGTGGGTGACCAGGATGCAGAAGTCTGCAGACTGCATGCTTCTGTCTCTCTCCCACAGTGAGGTCCTTCTCCCATGAGAGAAACCATACAGATGGGGGTAGGTGCAGGTGGGCCCAGGAGGGCCTTAGGAAGGTGTGGGTTGTGCAGAGAGGCCCAGTCCTGAGGGGCTGCAGCAGGCCTGATCCTGGCATGGCGAGGAGAAGGGGCTCAGGGGAAGCCACAGGGGTGTGCTGGAGACAGCCGCACAGCCCTAGTTGCCAGGTGTGAGCTGGAACCACCAGACAGGTCTGCTTGAGGTGAGAAGAGACCCCGCCTCAGCCCCCTGAGTGCTGGGGTTACAAGCACGCACCGCCATGCCCTGATTAAAAATCATGTGAATTTCAGGAAATACTAATGTATGGAATTAAAACTTGAACTCATTTTAAAAATTAAAAGGTACAAAGCATAAGGTCGAAATATCTCTCAATCCAGAGGGAAAATATCAAGTTGTATTTGAATCTAATCTTTTTCTGTGACCTGTCATTGTTCTTCTTTTAACTCTGCTGATAGATAAACACAGAAATTTTGTCATTTTATTTGTTTAAAAAGACCATGAGTAAAAACACACTAGAACACCACCATGTTATACTGGTTTTGTGTGTGACTTGTGTGGCATATAAACGTTTAGTTAAGTATAACTTAGTTCTGTGATTACAAAAGCATGAGTTATTTAAAAGAATATGAAATGTGGCATACCTATATGACCAAGTTATGTAAAGAGGAGATATTAACAGTAGATTGCAAATTAAAAAAAATTATTTATTTAGTGCAGGGTCTCACTACACAACTCAGACTGACAGTGATCCTCCTGTCTTAGCCTCCCCAGTGCTGGGATTACTGGTGTGTGCCACTACGCCTGGTTTCAGTGGCCCCCTCTGTGCAGGGGTTGGCAAGGCATGTGGCACCAGGGATCAAACCAGGGTCCTTGCGCTTGCCACGTTATCTCCCTAGCCAGTGGTGGACTCTACAGAATAGAATGTCGCATATATTTCTCTATCTCCATTTTCATATTTTATAATGCATATGCATTAATTATATGGAAGAAAAATTAAACTTTAAGATAAAAACATCTATGTATTTGGCAGAGTTACAGACAAATGTGTAATATTGAATGTTCCCCCATTAAAAGTGAACTGTTTTGCCTAAAACATTAGGATAAAAGCACAGTACAGCAGAAAACAATAACTAGAAAAGCTCAATCTTATAAACCAGTACACCAAACAGATTTGTGTGTGCACAAGCAATCTGAAAGATGATAGTTTAAAACAAGCTACAGAATTAATAAACACAGCTTTATTTGTACAGATAAGCAAAAATATAAAAAATAATGCATTTAAATGTCAAATTCAGGAGAAGCACAACATACAGCAGTTTGTGCTAATTGTAAAGTGAATAGGAGAGTAAACATTAATTAGCAAAATTGACTCAGGAATGCCATGCTGAAAGTTTCCAGTGATTACAGAAATATTAGAGCAAACTGTAACAGACCTACTCCAAATGTTAAGGTGATTGTCTCAGTGAGGCCAATTATGATTTTATAGTATATAAAATATTACTATTTTTCTCCCTGTATTCCTTTTAAGAAAATTTTACATTAAGAAAGTATACACTTTGAGGAGAAATAGGAATAAAGACAAAATACAGAAAAAAAACCCTCTGTCTCTTAAGACAAATTTCTGAACTTTAAAAGTAAAAATAGCTGCCTTCAATTTTTTTAGATGTTTGGGTTGGTACCTACGGCCTGCGGAATGCTAGGCTTGCAATCTGTCAGTGAGCCACACTACAGCCCCATCTTTTCAAAATTTACAGGAAGCTAAATACACAGATGTGCCTCATAAGGGCTCCTAAATTCGGGGAGCTTGCTAATGGCCCAGGACTCCTCAGTCAATGGCCTAGGGGCCACTAATGGGAAATGAATTTCTAGATCACTAGCTGCCATTTAGGCTCTCCGACACCTCCAGAACAGGAAAGTTGCCACTCCCAGGGCCACATGAACAGATAAATGCTCATTAATAATTCTTAATGTTTCAATAAAATATCTATCACTTAAGTAGAAAACTATTTACAAAAAGCCTCAAATCTTACATACTTGCATTGCAAGACTTTTTTTTTTTTTTTTTTTTTTTGCTAGTAGCATGAACACACAAATTATTCCTTACCCAATTTGGGGAATAAGTACGTGAAGTTTGTGAGTTTGATTTCAGCCCCCCGAACAGGATGGTATCATTTCTCCCTGTTTCTAAAGAAAGATGAATTACAGTGAGATGCATGTTGGAAATGGTGAAAAGAGCAGCACACACTTTTGCCAAATGTGTACATTTGCCAACAAATGCAGGGAGAGAGCAAGTTAGAAAGGTACTTTTCCCACATAAAAAGAGGTCTTTTTTTAAAGGAAAATTAGATTCATTGTGTAGAAGTTGTTTATCTTGTTTTAAAAAAAAAAGGACAAGCAGGAGAGTGGTCTTGTTCACTAACTGCTCAACAATAGGCTGCAGAGAACTCTTTCTTATTTACTGTCTAACTGTGGCTGCAGGGTGGAACTGTAATAACATTTTAACTCGCCTCCCAACCCAGTGTACTGACCCTACCAGCCAGAGCAGAAGTATGAGGAGGTATAGAAGAAGCTATCTTTTCCTGGTTTTCTGTTTCAGTGGACTCTCAACCATATCCTTGACCTGAGACACAGGCAGAGTTCAAATCCAGATTGTATTTTGTTAGGCTGCTGGACTCCTTTTTTCAAAAGACTCCTAACTGTGTGCGTTCTGCTTCAGGGTGTGGACGTGACTGGTATTCTCATGCAGGGAGGCTAAGCTATAAAGTATGAAGTGGTTCCTGGGAGTGTGGAGATTTCTTGCCTTCAATTCAGGGCCAGACAGAGGTGGGCATAATGGCAGAGGCTTTGGGGCAGCTGACAAGGGAGAAAGTAGGGTGTGTCAGTTCTGATGAGAATTCTAATGAGATCTTTGTGAAAGCTTCTCAGGCCCACCAGCCAGAAGATTAAGTTAGGACTGCTGCTAATCCCCAGAACAGGTTAGGGCAGTGCTTCAACAGGACCAATGACAAGGTAACTACCAGCAAGCAGTCCCTGTGGATCTTGTAATCAGAGGGCATGAAACTTGTTTGTGATGCTGGGTACCCTTTTACTGGCCTCTGAACAGTGGATCCCAGGTGGCTTCTTGAGAGATTTGGCCACCTGCGATTTACCTTCAAATATCTTCATCTGCTCCAGGGTAGGTATGGTACACTTGTAAGAGTGATCCAAGTTCTTTTCTCTAAAAGCCGCTGCCATAGGGAAATTTCTTTTTTCTTGATACTCATTGTGGTAATGTACAAAATGAGGGTGACACCAAAGGCTCCCCAAACCAGGTCTTCTTTCAATCACCCCTACCATAGTCTCACCATTAGCATACACGTGTCACAGAAATCAGTGAAGCATCCTTGAAGCTTCCTAGGGAAGGAGTTACTGTAAATTTTCTCAATTGGGCAAGGTACTTCAGAATGACAACTTGGTACACAATGTGTCCAGTGACCATGGGAACCAATGCAACCCTCACTAGGCTTCTTGTCAAAGAGCCAGATCCTAATGTCCCATGTGTTCCATGTGCCCAATGGAACACTTCTTCTCTAATAGATGTAAATGAAATGAAATGATTGAGGATTTGGGTTGTGTCTTCTGTCATCTGCATCTTCCTGGCCATTGTTTGGGAGTCTCTTACAGAGTAGGAATAACATCCCCATGAACTTCTTGCTGTCACTCTGCCTCTGTGATGTGATAGTGGTCCTGCTGTCACCATAGCCCATGAAAAAATAGGCCAAAAGCCTGGTGCTGCTGATTCAAGTGCTGGTGTAGCCATTCTGGGTTAGGCTACTGAATTCTATAGCTGTTCTTGAGGGGTAAAGGCTTTGAAACTAGTGGGAGGTTCTGAGGGTGGCTCCTCCTAAGAGAATCTGACTGCAGTTCACCTGTGTCACACCAATGGCTTTGTGGAGAAGGGTGCTTGAGCAACACCATTTAGGCTTTGGGACAAATGAGTCCAAGCCATCATCATCGAGAAGTTGTAGGGGTGATGAACCTTTTTGATAAAAGACTACTCTTTGATCTTCAGGTAGCTTCTTAGTTTTTTTCTTTTTTAACCAAAATTTATAACCACTTTCCTATCACTGATACTGCCCACCTTTGGGGCTGACTCTTTGTGAGGATCAATGTTGATATTGCTGCTGGGCATTCTGTAGGGGTTAGGGCTTTTGACCCTCTTGGTCTTGCACTAAAGGCATTTCTCCCCTTTTCCCAGGATTCCCTGGTGAATCGCTGAAGAGACTTGCTCTTCAAGCCTACCCCTCCTTTCTTGGAACTTGTTCGGTTTTTCATTCTTACTTTGACCCTGCACAGAAATTTAGCATTCTTGGAATTACAGAACTCTGGAGTGAAGGTGGCAGACTTTAGAAGTCATGTTTTAGAGAGGCTGGTGGCATGCACAGCGGACCCCATGCACTAAAGAACATGTATCATAAGCCTGCCACTATGGTGGCACTCTTAGGAAGTTTTGTGCCATTTTTCACCTGCCTGTCACTACTTTCAATGTTGTGGATCTGCCAAAGTCCTTCTGCTTTGAATAAAAGCATTTTCTAGAAGTCTCAGTGACCTAGGATTCCTGGAGGGCCCAGTTTAGCATTTCAGTCCTCAATGTCTCCCACATTATTACATTTTTAAAAAATTTTTAGTGTATTTTATAAGAAAAATATAAATGTTTGGTGGACTGGAATTATTTAAAACCCAACCCTTTGCAATACATAGGTGCATGTCCTTGCCTACCCTCCTGTTTCCTGTCCTATCATATGTCTTACATGATTCTCAGGAAATCCAGGCTCCTCCAGCTCATGGTTGAATTGACCATGACTCTGACCACCTGCTTTGCCCACACACAATTATGATCCATCCTGCTTGTTCTAAAGGCCCTGACAAGTGGCCTGCCTTCAGCTATCTGCTGGGACCTTTGCAGTGAGAGCCTACAGTAGGACAGGCTGAGAGACAGGATACCTGTGGAGCTCTTGCCCATGGTGGGGACAGCACAAATGTCATCACCACTCTTCCTACTACTGGGTCAGATCCAAGGGCAGGCCCTCACTGAATCCTCTCCTGAAGCCCAGGGACCCCAGCACAGCCATTATCGCCTCCACCTCACACAGAAGTAGGGAAGTCAAGGCAGTTTGCTCTGGGTCACCTGGTGACCAGGCTGTGTCCCTGCCCAAGTATGGCCAACCCCTCTAGCCACAACCTCAATGGCCCACTGTGTTTCAGAGTGGAGCTTCCTTCCCAAGCTCATCCAAGCAATACAGGGGGCCAAACAATGTCTACCTTCAGGTCCAGTTCTTGAGTTGCAAGTCTCCTTGAAGCCAATAAGTGTACTAGAGACACAGGAGCCATGAATCACGCAGCTCTCTCAGGCCACCCTGAGGCCCCACATCAGCTTTGGTTTCTGCGCAACATAAGAGTGACAAGGCTGTCTGCAGTGTTTTAACAGCACCCAGGACAGACCTTGAAATGCTATCCTGCAGGGAGCAGGCAGCTGTGCCCTAAACCTAAGATTTCTTTCTGCAGAGTCAGTATCTAGGGGAAGAGGAGAATCCTAGCAAAGGGTACCCACTGCTCATCCCAAAGATGCTGGGACTATTGCCCCGGGGCTGGGAAGCTGGTGAGAACCTAACCAAATGACTGTATTGGGATTTGATGCTCTGAGCTTTGGGAAGTGGAAAGGGGAGTATCACCATGGTTGTGATGAGCCATGGAACAAGAGGAGGAAGTAGCTTTGCTTTTTGTAAAGAGGACCGCTAAGGACATGGGATTTGGGTTTTGTATTACAAGCTCACTAATTAGGTGCATAGTCTTGTACAGATTTCAAGGGCAAAGTTGTTCACCCCTCTCCTGTCTGTTTCTTCACCTTAGTAAATGAAGGTATATTGGGATGCATAAATGGGACCAGGCATGGGGAGTTCCCACATGGGTAGGCCTCCTAGGCATAGGATATCACCACTGCTCTTTTGTATGCTCCTCATACACGTGCTTCTTTCACAGCCAAGCTGGCTCGAGATGACCAGATCCACATTCTGAAACAGCACCGGCGCAAGGAGCTGGAGGCAAGGCAGAAGCAGTACCGGTGAGTGCAAGCGGCCACGGCTGCAGCCTCCAATGCAGTCCCAAGACCCCACAGTCCCACATCATCTTAGTTGCCCTTTCAGGATAATGTGGTGAAGGGGCTTAGTCTGGAAGACACTTGGGATCAACCCCCAGCACAGGAGAGACTGGACTTGAGAGTTTGCATGACATGGGTGCCATTCCGCTGTGGTCCAGGCATTGCCCTCCCTCTTTGTCTTCTGTGATTTGGTAGCAAAAGCAATGTGTGAACTACCACAAAGCTGACAAATCTATAGTGAGTGAACTAACCAAGAAAAATAATTGAATTACTAAAAGGAGAAATGAGATGAAAAATTAATACCAACCTTACAGAAATTAAAATCAATAAAAAGACTACTGTGCCTAATTATACACTAAAAAAATTAGATACGGACAAACCCTAGGCACATATAAACTACAAAACTCATTCAGGTAATCTGAATGAGCCAGTCACAAGCAAAAAAATTAAGTTAGTAACTTAAAATTTCCTACCAGGAATACTCTAGGCCTAGATGCTCCACCTGGTGAATTCTCACAAACATTTGAAGAATTAGTACCAATCTGCATAAACTCTTCCAAAAACCATGCAAAGGCAATGTAAGGAAATAAAACAATACACCAGTGTCCTGACTTAGGAACACAGTGCTGACATTTTCAGCAAAATCTTAACAAACCTCATTCAGCCAGACTTAAATAATCTGAACATGTAGACTTGATCTCTGGTATGTGAAATAGATTTGACATCTAAAAATTGATTAATCTAGTACATCATATGAATGAAAAACAAGAATCACATAATTATCTCAATAGATATTTTTAATAATCATTTGAAAATATCCGGTACTATTTCATGATAAGAACACTTAAAAAGTCAAAATTGTAGAGAACTTTCTCAGTCTGTAAAGGACATTGCTAAAATCTTGCAGTTAGCATCATGCTTAATAAGATGAGACTATATGCTCCCCCTAAGATTGAGGAAGAGGATAAGGGTGATTGATTTTCCATTTGTATTCAACCTCACCATGGAGAACCTACACAGGCAAGTTAGCAAAAGGAAAAATTAAACTGGGCCTGGTGGTGCACACCTGTAATCTCAATATTCAGGAGGCTGAGGCAGGAGGATCGCTGTGAGTTGGAAACCAGCCTGGGCTACAAAGTGAGTTGAAGGCCAACCTGAACTGCACAGTGAGACCCTGTCTCAAAAAGACAAAAAATAAATAAATAAATAAAATTAAGGCACAACACTGAAGTACCATTAGCAGAACAATCATTGATCATGGAAAATGAAATCTTTCACAGAGAAAGTCCTATGTAATTTTTGGCAAACCAAAGAAGTTTTAGAACTAATAAATTAGCAAGGTTGCAATATACAAGATCAATAAACAAAAATCACTATCATGTATTTTCTATACAGTATCAACCAACAGTCCACAAATAAAAATTAAAAACTTAAGGTACAATAAGATCAAAGGAAACAGGATATTGATGAATGAATTTAACAAAAGTAACCTAAGACTAATGTAAGGAAACTCCAGAACTTTGAAAATAATTGAAGACTGAAATAAGTTGAAAAATATCTCAGATTCATGGGCCATAGGACTTAATTTGTTAAAATGGCAATAATCCCCAAGTGATGTACATATTCAATACAGCTCTCATCAAAATCCCAGCTGGATTATTGGCAAATATTGACAAGCTGTTCCTAAAATTCATATGAAAGTACAAGAGACCAAATTAGCCAAAAAATCTTGAAAAGAATGAAAACAAAACTAGAAGACTTGCACTTCCTAATATCAGAATTATTGATACTCAAAAACTATAATGTTGGAATAAGGATAGACATAAAGATTGCCTTGTCGCATTCTCGTGGCTCAGACACAAGGCCAACACTCACAGTATGTAGGAGTTTATTTGGATTCACAGTCTTAGTTCGTGGTCAGCTGGCTCCAGGCAGAGCAGCATGGTAGAAGGGTTTGCTGCAGAGGACAGCTGCTCACATCATGGAGATCAGGAAGCAGAGAGAGAAAGAAGCTGGGCAGGAAGACACGCCTTTCCAGGTCATGCCCCTCCTCCCCCATGGCTCAGTCTTTTGACCAGGCTTTACCTCTTAACGCACTAATGAGCACAGTGTCTCTAACATCCAATCTCCTTCTAAGAGTCTTGCTTATGAGCACATGAGGTTTTGGGGAGACATTTCAGACCCAAACCACAAAGTATATCAATGAAATGGAATTGAAAACCCAGAAATAAGCCTTTATATCGATTGCCAAGTGATTTTTGGCAGAGGGGCAATGGAAAAGAGTAATCCTTTCAAGAGACACTTCTGGGGAAACTTGATAGACAACATGAAGTTGGGCTTTACTTAATACCAAATACATAAACGAACTTAAAATGGATCAAACCCTGAATGTAAGAGCCGAAACTATAAAATTCTCTGAAGAAAACATATGAGTAATTTGCATGCCATTGGAGTTGGCAAAAGTGTTAGATATGGCACCAAAGCATGAGTAACAAAAGAAAAATGGGTAAATTTATATCATCAAATTTTAGGACTTATGTTTCAAAGGGTGCTGTCTTAGTTACCTTCCCTGCCTTGTTGAGACAAAAATTGAGTAAAAATACCCAATACCCAGAATTAAAGAAGGAAAGGTTTATTTTTTTAAAAAAAGAATAGAAAATAAGAAAAACAATAATAAAAATGATAAAGAATTTCAAAATAAGATAGAAATTAACAATGGTGGTTATATTGCATATTATTGTCTTCAAAGTAGTTGTTCAGATTGTCAGATACAGGCATGCAAAATTGATCACACAATTAAGCATCCACTGTTCTTTTCAATAAATAATAGAAATTAGTAGTACATTTATCTTAGCTATCTTGTTTATATATGTATATTTTCCCCTCCTTCTTTCTTTTATCCTTTCCCCATATCAGTTATTTGTTTTTTCACAATGTCTTTTGTAGTTTTCAGATTTTATTTACTCTTTCAGTTTCTAACACAAGGGAGGCAATACAATGTTTACCCCTGGGGGTCTGATTTATTTCACTTATGAGCATGGTCTCAAGTTTCATCCATTTACTTATTTTTTTTTAACATTTATTTATTTATTTT
>NDGM011234857.1:2530-18185 GCA_002564305.1 Octomys mimax | reverse complement strand
GCTCCACTAGTTCCCTCAGCTCCCCTTGACAGGGCCTGTCTGCTGGAGTTGAGCTCTGCCTTCCCAGCCCAGCCTGGCCCCTGCTGCTACCCCCTCTGCACTCTGTCCCTAATGGCATCAGACTTGCAGCTTTCATTTGTACCAGGTCCTGTCCAGCCCGTGGTTCTCCTGCCCTCTCCCTGCCCTGGTGTGCCTCTCCAGGTAAAAAAGACAATGACAGGGGCCTTCTCTTTTCTTATTGTGGCCTCATCCTAAATGGGGCCTACACACACACACACACACACACACACACACACACCCATCTTGTGGGTACCCAGAGGAACAAGAAAGTGCCTCTGAGGACAAGTAGGGTAACAACAGAGATTGCTGGTAACACAGGAAGGAGGAGGGCAGGTCCAGGCCTGGGTCAAAGAAGGTAGATAGTAGCAGGCTGGGGGAAGGGGTGGGTCTCACTCACTGGGCTGTAGAGACAAAGGAGCTTCCTAGGCCTCTACTTGCTTCTGTTCATTTCTTCTTTCTTTACAAAGTTGTGTGCAGCAGTAGTAGAGAGAGTGAGAACCTTTCCATTTCTAGAGTGCTGTTTTAGCTCTCATCTACCATGCTGATGGTGCATTTCTCCTTGTAACACTGTTTGGCCTTAATGGGTATCTCCAGATGTAATGGCTTGTCTCTGGCTGTCACCCAAAACCTCATACAATCATAGGTTTGGCTTTTTGGAGTTGGCTGGACCTAAGGTATGTGATGCTTGGATCAAGAATTTTTTTTTTTTTTTTGTATTTTAGGGAAGGGTCTACAGGAGGTTCAGGGTCTCACTAATAGATTGGACTCGTAGTGATCTGCCTGTTTACAGCCTTCTAAGAGCTGGGATTATAGGCATGCACCACCATGCCCAGTCTCAATTGCCCTCTCAGCATGTCCCGGGGGCGGGCCTGGTATGGCAGGCCTGGGGATCAAACTTCTGGCCCCTGCACTTGATTGCAGGTGCTTTACTCCGCTGAGCTATTTGGCCAGCCCTGGTCAAGGGTGTTATGCTGAAGCTGATATATGGTGCTATGCTAGAATTAAGCCTGCTCCACCCTGAGTTTGAGTCCTACCTGCTCTAAGGGTGGGTAACCTGACTAAGGTGTAAGGGACAGAGAGAGGGTTGCTGTTTCTTGCTTGTAGCTGTGGTTGCTTGCTGCTGACTGGCTTCTGCCTACTCTGCTTTGCCATGGTCTGTTCATCCTCTGTGATTTGCTCTCCCATGCAGCCCTGACTTGGAGCCAGCTGAATATGGACAGAAACCTCTTATGAACTGTAAGTCAAATAAACACATCTTCTTTTAATTTTGGCCGCTGGGTATTTTTGCCTCGGCAATGAATAAAGTAACTAAGACACAAAGGATGATGCTGTGGCCTTTCCTGGAGTCCAAACTCAGAGGACAGAACTTGCCTTGTGTTACCAGTTGCTTTTGGGATACAGCACAATATATAGCTACTCATCCTCTTGGGGATCTTATAACACCAACAACTACTGCATCCTAAAGCCTGAGAAACAGAGGTTATAACAATGGCAGAGCTGGTTACATAATTTCTGAAGGCTAAATTAAAATTGACAATGCAAGTTCCTTTGTTCAAACAAGGAGAAAAAAGTTTCCATTAAATGTACTAAAATTTAAACCTGCTCTCTTCTTCTCTTTTCCCACTTTTGGTTTCATTTTTCCCCCATTTTACTGGTTTACCTTTCTTTCAAAGTCTCATCTTGTTGTCCAGGCTAGCCTTGAAATTACTACGTAACTCAGGTTGGCCTTGAAGATCCCAAGTGCTGGTGAAGTAGGATAGAAGAAATAAAAAACTAGGTTGAAAGGAGACAAGGAAATTGAAAGCTTAAGATTAACAAAAAGTGTAGCTTTAGACACAAAAATTATTTGAACGCTTTTCACTTCCAGGAAACTCATTAAAATTTTTCTAAAGGTCCTTTTACAATAAGCCTATACATCCAGGCTCTTAACCTGCCCTTTTCTCCTGGAAATCATGCTTTCTCAATCTTTGGGAAAAAGCAATATTCGTGCACAGCACATCTCAACTTCAAATACATATAGATGGCCTACATTGTAACCTAACAGACAATGAAGTAACACAGCATAAATCATGAGTTTTGAAGACACCCCCTTAAATGTGCCCCACTCTGGCTTGTAATATTTCTCATTTCTCTGAGCACTGGTGCTCCATTCTTTGGATATGACCTAATAAACTCTTCTCTTGCCTCTTTCTGATGCACTCTGAAAATTCTTTTTCTGTGATGGGACTCATCAAACCTGCAAAATTATTTTTAAAATGTGGGACAGGTTCCTTATTTCAGCCTCAAGGCTCTCTCAAATGTGTGTAGGCGGGACTAGGCCTCAGTGCCTAAAGCAAACAAGCTACCTCAGTCCTGACATAAGCATCCTGTCTGGTTAAAGTCAGCTATTAGTCACTAGGAAACCTTGTGTCACATGCTACTAACTTTGCAAAAATACAAGTAAAATACATTTTGTTGTGAAAAAATATATACGTATACACAACATAATTAGGATAGATATACAGTTACTTTCTCTTAGTTCATTGAGAAGAAAGGTTTCCACTTACATTGTTTAGACAAGATATCATGTCAACATCTGGTCCTCTGAGTAACTGCTACAAAGACTACAATACGCAATGTATTAATTATTGTAACTGTCCTACTAACCTGTTTTGAAACTGTTTTATTGCAATTTTATCTTTTTTCTCATTAAAATGGAAAAAATATTTTAAAAATTTAAAAAATAATGGCAACTTTGGTAAGGCCAGCCAAAAGGCTCTTTATCTAGTTAGTTATTTTCCTTCTTCATCCCCACTTTCCTTCAATCCCTTGGCCATCTGTGTTCGCAATGAACTAGAAATTTCCCAGAAACACAAGCTTATATGAGCAAAAGGCTGAGTTTTTTGTCTGAACTGAGATCATGGATCTGACTTCAACAGCTGGCCAGGGAGAAACTAAATTTATATAGGGTGTGGGGGTGGGAATCATAATTGCAAGGAATCTGGATGGCATGTTTGGGACCAAAGTTCCAAGGACAGTCAGTGCAGGTATGCAGATAAGGTCTGACTTTCCAGTACAGGATATTGTATGTCCAGTCTTAAATTTTCTTTATGGCCATCTGTTCTCTTGTGGAGGGCAGAACAATTTCTTATTGCTTGCCGAGAATGACCTGTTTACTGAAAAGGTTCGGTCTGGGTTAGCCATGACACTGAAGCACAGGTTTATTGTGAAGCACGGTTTTCTCCAATCCCTTTGCCTCTGAAGCATAGTTTATTTTTGTCTTTCTCTCCCTCTGCAGTCATAAGGGTTTTCTTTTCTTCTTTTCCAGCAGTGAGAGACTTTTAACCTCCCTAGAGAACATGTGGTTATACATAAATGACACCAAAGAAAAACAGACAATTTCTCTCTCTGACCAGAAATGGAAAGAGATGTCAGGAAGCACTGCTCAAGATATGTAGGGGCTGCACTAGGTGTTCCTTCAGGTTAGCACCACATTTTATTCCAGGGTCAAATGTGACCCTGAAAAATCTCACTGCTCTGGGGAGAAACAAAACAAGGATGAGCTCCTATCTAGTGTTTTGAACAAAATTTCTTATGCAACAAGTATGGGAAATCCAATTGTGACATTACATACAGCTAACTTAGATAGAAATGTTATAAACTATCAGACACGCTATGTCCTCAAGACAGTCAGTACACAGGATGAGAACACATTACATCTGTGGCTAGAGGTGAATTTGTTGAAGGCCAGCCTTAAGATAATGACCAGGCATACATATTTCCCAAAAGGATAAACAATAAACTGAAGATTGTACTACTACAGGGGTCACATCAGAATCTACAAATATGATATAGGTGAAATATTATAACTATCCACCTGTTGGATGTCTGATTTGCTATATTTGTGTTCTCTAAGAATTGAAGAATGAATTCTATCAACAATGGAGGTTAAGAGTACAAAGATACTTATTGAGACAGGGAGCTATTGCTCCTGACATACAGAAAGGAGCCCAAATGAGTTGCCTGCAATACCCACATGGGAACATCATGGGCTTCAGATATGATTAACCAATAAGAATGAAAGTATAGTCAATTAGGTAATAGTGATCCAATGGGGAAATGAGTCACATAACAAGAGTGCATGGAAATAACAAAGACTTTTGCTAGGGAATGATGGATGCAGAGGTCTTGTTCACTCACCAGTATTATTAGGCCTGTTGTTTTTGCTGTAAGGAAGTGTATAGGCCTGGCCATCTCATCTTTATTTTGAAGCCTGGTCTCCAACAGATGTGTCTCTGGTCACAGTTGAGATGTGTTTCATCTTTGTCCTGACTCTCTTGAGGCTTAGCACTATCTTGCTTCCTACAATATTTCTGCCTAGCTTAGCTGTTATAATAACACTATAATTAGTATTCCCTTGTCCAATAAAGTCTAGATAGACATCAGTCACCCAGGTGGGTCACTAGGACCTCCTAATCCATCTCTTCCTAAAAAAGTCCTTGTTCTTTCCATGTACACTTGCTACATGACCTGTTTCCCCACTGGATCAGTATTACCTAAGCAGATATACTTGTAATCTTATTGGCTGACCATAGTGTTAATCCATGATCTATGATTTAGTCATCTGCCAGTGTGTGCTCAGGAGCCTGATTTGGAGAATGTTATATGTGTAGCACAACCTTTGGTTGACTCAGCAAGCCTGCTGAGTCAAGTGGCTTATGTGGTCTGACTTAGGTGAATTACATAGCTCTCATATTATTATCATTTGTTTCTACTGTCTTTGTTTATTTCTTTCCATAAGTACACAAGGGAAATCTTTTGTGTGTGTGTGTGTGTGTGTGTGTGTGGCATCAGGGATTGAACTCAGGACCCTGTGCTTGCCAGGCAAGTGTTTATTCTACTGAGCTATCTCCCCAGCCCCACAAAGGAAATCTTTAAAACATGAAGTGCAATTTACTCCAGCATATTTAACTCAGTATCTATTCCTAAAATGTTGTCTTGTGGTTGCATTTTGTGAATTGGGATGATTTTGAAGGGGAGGATTTATAATACAGTATTTCAGCTTCATGTATTTTATAAGATGAAAAACAGACAAAAAACCATATTTCTGGTTATTTATGGCTCTATATCAAGACACAGAATTATATGGATCTTGTAGAGTTATATGAATCTGTTATAGCTATGTGCCAATAGGCCCAGTTAAAATAGAAGTTGAACTTTTGAATGCCCAAAGCAGGGCATCCCAGATGCCTGCTGGTGCTCTAGGGCACCAGTAGTAGAGCCAGTAGAGGCTCTAGGAGTCCCTGAGGAAGGCTCAGGACCTACCTCAGCTGCTTCCTCTACTTTGGCCTCTTCCAAGGTACATCCCCCATCCCATCTCATCAACCTATGTACTCTCCATTACCAAAGGAATCCAGCCCTTCTGGTGTAACAAGAAGTGATATGTCTTACCAGTCCAATGATTCAAAAGCTATTGTGTGCCTGCCTTGTGAGGTCTTGGGGCAGAACAGAGTGTTATAGTAGTACATGTTCTCTTATTTATGAAGATTTGGGCCAAACTAAATAAAAACTTGGATGGTTCTTAGAGGATCCAGATAGATTCATAGATGAACTTCAGACTTTGGCTATAATTTATGCTCAAACTTGGACCGATTCTCATGTATATTTTCTACTTGCCATACCCCTAAATACAAGCCCATTTATGGGCAACAGCACAGGCCAAGGCCAGTGAAATACATGCACAAGGTAATGACAGAGATGTGATATGGTTGTGGTGCCCAAAAGAGATCCTGATGAGCAATGTGAGATGGAAAATGAGGACCGCAAGAAATTTGATGAAATGATTATTCACTTCATTGATGGAATGATAAAATGCACATGTGAGCTAGTCGCTTATGGAAAGATTATATAAATCACTCAAGACAAGAAAGAAAATCTTGCTTTATTTCTGGGGCACTTATCTGAAACCCTCTGTAAACATACTCATATTGAGCCCAATAACAGGCAACACAAGTTCTACTAGGAACATCATTTATTAGCTATTTTGTCCCTAATATTTGTAGAAAACTTCAGAAGTGGGATATGTGTCCTCAGACCACTATCAATGAACTTTTGAACTTGGCTTTGGGGTCTTCATCAACAGTGCCGTAGTACCATCAAATGCCAAGGCCCAGGGAAAATGACAACAGGCCTAGAAACAGGCCTAATGTGTTGCTATGGGAGTGTGAAACAAAAATCTACCTCTTCAGAGTGACCTAAAGACACCATACATGAAGGTGGAGATTAAGAGAGACCGAGTATATGTTCCCTCTGTGGAGAGTCTGGACACTTGCAAGAAGACTGCAGCAAGAGTGACCCCTCTTCTGTGCTGATGTCCCTCCACTGTAAAGTGGTAAAACATTGGACAGGAGACTGTTCTCCCTCCAAAGGTAAGAGAAGCCACCTATTGCCCTAAATGTGCCCAAAAATCCCTCAAAGCCTCTCTCAAAAAGTGGACATCAACCTTCAGGAGCTTTGATAAATCTTGCCATGCAAGTAAAAATAGCAGTCTTTTATTGGATACTGGAACTTGTAGATTTGCCTTACTCTAATACATTGGCCCCCTTTTTATTAAGATCTGTCTTATGGCTGGTGGGTTTTTTATATTTATGACTGGTGTTGATAGTAGCCCTATGGCCAAGTGTTTTACAATACCTCTAACCTGAAAAATTGGGGAAGTAATTTTTACTTAAGCTTTCTTAGTTTTTCCAGAATGTCTTACTCCATTTCAGGAAGAGATTTCATCTCCTCTTTAGGGACAACTCTTTATCTGGATGCAATGTATTCATGTCCTTATTTGGGAGCATCTGCATCACATCCACTAGACAACATATTTTTAGGCATATCTAGGAAATTGTGTCAGAGGTAGCTCCACAGGTCTGGGACTAAACCTCCGGGAAAGAAAGTTTATACTCAGCCTGTTGTCATTTCCTTCCTTCCTTCCTTCCTTCCTTCCTTCCTTCCTTCCTTCCTTCTCTTCCTTTCCTTCCCTTCCTTTCCTTCCTTCCTTTTCCTTTCTCTCTCTGTCTCTGTCTCTGTCTCTGTCTCTGTCTGTCTGTCTGTCTGTCTCTCTCTCTCTCTCTCTCTCTCCTTCCTTCTTTCCTTTTTTCCTTCCTTCCTTCCTTCCTTCCTCCTTTCCTTCTTCATCTTCATCTTCTTTTTCTTCTTTTGGTGGTACCAGGAATCAAACTCAGGACCTTGTGCTTGCCAGGCAACCACTTATTCCGCTGAGTTATCTCCCAGCCCCATGTGCCCTGTTGTCATTTCTTTTTTTTCTGGAACTCAGACCCTTGCCCTTGCCAGGGAAAGCTTATTCTATTGGGCCATCTCCCTGCCTCCCTCATGGTCATTTCTTAAAAGACCTAAACAACTATTTCCATAAATGGCAACATCCTATTAAGCCAGAGGCCCACTGAGAGTGTCAGCCTCTAACTTCGAAATTTCTGAAACATGGCCTTTAGTCCATTGCCAGTGCCCATGCAACAGTCCTATCCTTCCAGTATTAAATGAAGGGTCATTGGCTACTCCAAGATTTGTATGCATCTTAGTTACTTCTCTCATTGGTGGGACAAAATGCCTGACACCCACAAATTAAAGGAGGAAATGTTTATTTCAGCTCCTCATTTGTAGAGGTTTCAGTTCATAGCCAGCTCCAACACAGGCTGGCATGGGGTGGCTTTAGAGAAGGGAAACAATTCATGACAGGGCCGGCAAGAAACAGTGGAAGTACCATTCCTTTTTATCTCATCCAGGTTAGGAGACATTTGGATGGTGCCACCAACATCCAGGGTTGGCCTTCCCAATATCCATAACCAGAACTATGGTAAGCCAATCAGAGCACTAACATAGTACCATACACCCTTAGTCCCACTATCACACACCCTGCATCCTGCCAGCTCTAAAAAGCCACACCTGTGAGCGTGTGAGGCTTGGGGGCCCATGTAGATATAATCTGTAACAGCAGTGTATGAAAGAAGTTATACTTCTGCCCCATCCTATAGCTCCTAACCTGGATACTGTTTTAACCCAAATATGAAGTGGAACTTAGTGTCTTAGATATTTAAAATGCCTTTCTTTGTATCCCATTACATCCTGAGTCACAATATCTGTTTGCTTTTGAATGGATTAACTCTGATACTGTGTAAACTGCCCCAAATCCTTGGACAATACTGCCTCAAGAATTCAGAGACCATATCATCTTATTTGAAACTGTTCTGGCAAAAGAACTAAGGTCTCTAACTTTAAATTATGAGCCTGCTTCAGTATATACATGATCTTATCTGTAGCTCCACAAACTTGGAATCCACTAAAGATGTTGTTAGGGCTTTAAATTTCTTAAGGTCTGCAGGATATGGAGTGTCCTACAAAAGATTCAGCAATCTTTTGCCAATAGGTAAGTATTTAGGATTTATTTTTACCCCAGGAGAATGAACAATTACCCCAGAAAGGAAGGTCTTTTAAAATTAGGTCTACTTCAAATTAAAAGGCAGTTCATGGCCTTCCTAGGGATGACCAGATTCCCAGTTTTTGGCTCATAGCTAAGCTTCTCCATGAGGCCACATAAGGGCTTAACCATGAATAGACTGTAAGACATCAAGTGACTTTTCAAAAACTCAAGGAACTATTACTGTCTGCTCCACCTTTAAGAATTACTGGTAGGAAATCTTGATTTAGATTATCCACTTAGTTTGTATATAGCTACAAGGCAGGACATAACATTGTAGGCCTTTACTCAAAGGCTAGGAGACATTCCCCAGCCTGTGGCATACTTTTCTGAACAATTAGCCTCTCTTATACAGATGGCCTCAATGGCTATGGGCTATGGCTGCCTCAGCATTCTTGGTTGATTAAGCCACTAAATTAACTCTAGGGCACTCACTGGAGGCCCAAATGCCCATCAGGTTCAAAGTGTTCTCAAAACTAAAGCACATCAGTGACTGACTGGAACAGCTACCCAAATATCAAGCTATCCTGTTAAAATCTCCAGAAATTACTCTCAAGATGTGCCAAACTTTAAATCCACAGCCTTGCTTCCTACTCCAAGAGGACACAGCCTTTTTCATTCCTCTGTGAAAACTCTAGAACAGGTTTACTCTAGCAGGCCTCATCTTAAAGACAAGTCCTTAGACAATCCTGACGCAGATTGGTTCACGGATGGGAGCAACTATGAGTAGTGGGACTCCAAAGGCAGATTATGTGGATGTCAGCCTCTAAGAAGTGATGGAGGTAAAGCTGTTCCCTTCAAACACATCCCAGAAAGATGAAATTATTACTGTTCTGTGAGCCTTACAATGAACAAGTGAGTCACTATCTATACTAGCACCAGATATGTGTGCATTGTCCTTCATACCCATGAAGCCATATGGAGAGAAAGGGGTCTCTTAACAACAAAGCAAAGCAAAACAAATACAAAATAACAATAACAAAACTTCCTAATTAAAAATGGCCCTGAGATTCTTTCCTTTCCATCCACATAGTGATGATACAATGCAGAGAACATCAAAATAAAATGTGTTGCATTGTTTTAGGCAGGTGAGTTAGATAGAAATATTATAGGCCATCAGACAAGGCTAGGCTCTCAGAAGGAGCCAGTATTGAAGACAAGATAACTTGCAGCTATGGGAGGGACTGGCACTTCCTGCTGTTAGCTTGACCTCAAGACAAAAGATCAAACAAATGGGTACCTCCCTAGGAATGGACATTAGGGATTGATATTCTAAATAGGTCTCTATCACCTTGAAAAAGCCAGGCAGGGTTACTAACACAACCCACTACAGGAAAAGCCCCTGTTCTGTATTCCTATCCCCTTGCTAGGTAACTCCTTTCCCCATTTCTTTTTTTTGCGGGGTGGGGCTGAGGGGATTGAACTCAGGCCCTGTGCCTGCCAGGGAAGCACTTATTCCACTTAGCCATCTCCCTGGCCCTTCTCCCCATTTTATTCTGGATTTTTATTAATTTTATCTGAGCAATTGCGCTAATAATCTTATTGCTTGACCATAGTTTCATCCCATCTTATGCCTATCTAGTGAGTTCCCATGTTTTCCACCTTAGACTCACCTCACCTCATGGTTTTGCTCTATAAAAATCTCTAGTGAAGACAGGTTCCTGGGCAACTCACTCAGGTTCCCCTTCTGTCCCTCTCTAAGAGAGGACCTTTATTTTCCCCAATGAATATATTCTGTTCTTAACCTCCAATGTTCCTAAAATTCATGCTTTAGTTTTTGAGAACACAAACTCATCTCAAGAATCTTTCAGTTTTATTCCCCTGTATCACCATAATCCAGGGAAGTGCTTGGTATATCATCACAGTGTCAAACCTGAGAGTTCTCACAGATGGATTTAATATCTCCAACTCCAAGCCTAAGTACAAGCCTGTCCTATTGAGAGATTACAAAGGAATAGCTAAGGCAGTGAAAAATAAACCAAAATAATGTGGTTAGTGGATTAAGAAGGAAGATCACAGTAATATCACCTCAGGTTGAATAGTAGAAAATTATTAAACTATTCCATGGGTCATGCCACCTAGGGAAGGAAGCACTGGCCACCTAGTGAATTGTGCTTTTTGGGTAGGGAGTATCTTTAAATCGACTACTTAAGAAGTCGCCAGGGCATGTGCGCCCTTTGCCTCAACAACAATCCAGGAGAAAAAGTTGAAACTCCATCTTTCTTAACTCAGTGCAATGGTAAGTTCTCTTTCCTGGAGAGGATTGAAAACTAGACTTCATCCAGATGCTCCCATACCAGTGATATAAATACCTCTTAGTTTTTGCTGATACATTTTCTATATGGTTAGAGGCTATCCCACCTGGACTGAAAAGGCCCAAGATGTCTCCAAAGCTTTGCTAAAGAATATCATTCCTAGATTTTGACTTCCCAAGTCACTTTAGAGTGATAACGGACTTCTTTTGTCTCCAGAATGACATAAGAAATTTCGTAAGCCTTAGGAATGACTTATTATCATACCTATTAGCATCCTCAGGCATCAGGAAAGGTTGAAAAGGTCAATTTACATATTAAACCATCTTGACAAAATTATGGCAAGAAATCTCACAGTCCTGGTTAAAACTATTATCTATTGCATTTCCAAGGATTAAAATTGCTGCCCCTAAAACTCTTCAGCTAAGCCCTTATGAAATTATCAGAAGCCATTTCTACATTTAGATTTAATCATTGACCCTAAAATACAGGAAATTATTAAACATATCAATCTAGGCCAGGTAGAGAAGGTTTTACTAGAAATGATAATAAAGTTCTTACAGCCCCAGACTCTGCAATTCATGTTGCTGAACTTCAACCCACTGATTTTGTGTTAAAGTTTGGAAGGAGTCTCTCAATGGCTAAGAAATGTGACTCTTCATCAAAAAGGCCAAGGGAAAATTTTTCTCTAGCCAAAATTAGTACTCAAATATGGAAATATAGACCACCCCAGACTCCTACACCTTCCATGATGAAAGATAACCATTAGTTTATAGATAAATATTTTCAGGTCTGCAATAAACACATTTGGCTGACATCTACTGAGGCAACTCAACCAACTATCACCCTGCTTTGGGAACAAAAAAAATTAAGTGATATATTGACTATGCATAGTTAATCTATGTGTGGTCCAAATATCATTAATAATTAAATGATATAATAAAATATATTTTAATAAATGATCAACATCACTCAAAACACAAAATGGATTTCTACCCAAGGCTGTAATCACACTATCGTGTTAAGAGATACTGAATTATTTGCTACTGACTGGAATATAAGAGCTATAATAAGATGGTGAGCCCCACATAATTCCAAGTACCTCCTTGACACAAACCTATCACTTTGGTTGCCTCTAGGGAAGATAGGAAGGCATACATGAGGGTATCCATGGGTTTATAGGGTGCTTGTTGCCACCATAAGTCAGTCAGCTAACCTCCCAGTCTTTTTTTTTAATTTTATTGGAAAAAAAATTGCAATGTGACAGCTTCAAAACAGGTTGGTAGCAGAGTTACAATTAATACATTGCATATTGTTGTCTTTGTAGTAGTCATTCATGGCACAAGAAAGATCTGTACTAATAGTGTTTGGACAGGATAACCTCCCAGTCTTGCACCATTTATGGACTAGATAAGTTTTCTACTGCTATGATCATCTGGTCAGTGTATTTAATCCCAA
This sequence comes from Octomys mimax, assembly GCA_002564305.1. Lineage (NCBI taxonomy): Eukaryota > Metazoa > Chordata > Mammalia > Rodentia > Octodontidae > Octomys > Octomys mimax. The sequence goes on along the minus strand of NDGM011234857.1, from coordinate 5,954 downwards.
AATAGAAATTGAGGATGTAACAGGCACATTGAATCTTACTGATGACACAAAAAGCTCTACATGACACTGAAGAGGATATTTCATTATGAAATTCAAAAGTAAAATTGGTGAGAAAGGCTATTCTACCAAACTAAATTACCTTACATATTCTAATAGAAGCACAAGGTAGCACCTGTGCCATTATTAAAGCAGAATGTTATATGTACATTCCTGCAAGCACTGCAAATGTGTCTTCTGAATTACATGATCTGTGTTCACAAATTGATGCAAAGTTGGACTCTGCCATAAGCTTTAATGACTGGCTAATATCCTGGTTCTCGAACATCTTGGTGTGACAAAGTTCTAATTTTTCAGAATATGATACTCTGCATTGATATTATGTTATGTTGCATGATTCATTGTGGGTTAATGTTTCATATATCCTTCCTTGCTCTCTTTTTCAGCTATGGAAAGATAATGGTTCTTTAAAAGGACTTCTTAAGTACCACCATATGGAACTAGAACTGAGACAATGATTGTTCTTGCCCCCACCCCCCAGCAACCAGATAAATGCTAGGACCTTTCCTTTGTTAATAGGCCTATCTGATTTTCTCTTGCTGATCCCCTTCAATTCAAGCTAAAGTTTCTTTTGCTTTATTTCTTTCTTCTATATCAAAAGCTTTGACTGCATTCTCATGTGTCTTGGTCTGGTTTTTAATGTCTTTTGTCAGGTGGTCAAAACTTACTATCATGATGTCAGCTGTAGCGGTTTAAAATGTTGTGGGGTCTTCCAGAGCATGATGGACAATAGGATTGACAGTGTGAAAAGGCAGTGTCGGCAGTGTCTATTTCACCTGTCCTTTCCCATAATTCACCTTGTTATAATTGGACACATGAGATGCAGTCCATTTGAATTTACCTTTCATGAGCTTCAAGTAAAGAAATATTGCAGGTCATGCAAGCAAGTCTGGCGTGTATGTGTTATGGTTTGGAATTTTGGTATTTTCCAAAGAAAGCTTGGAAGTCTTTGCTTTTCTTATCTATGCAGTAAGCCATAGGACAAGTGATAGGTAGTTGGCTTCAAGGGATTGCTCAGATTCACTTGAATGGAGGGGAGTGGCCCCATAAATCCCAATTTTACTATCTGTATCCCCCAAGAGACACCTGTTCCTTGAAAATCTTTAAGGGGTGCTGAAGATGGAATGTCCATCTTCCATAGCTACTTTCTGTTGAGTAACAACATTGACCCTAATTATATAGAAACTATGGAATTTTCACCCTGCCTGATTTAGAGAGCTAGGGTAGTCATTTTCCTCCCCCCAAAATTCATTGGTGCACATTAGATAAGAAGGCTGGTTTTGGTCCTTGGTTCAGAACATCATCTGTAATTTAATGTTTAAAAGATTGTTTGTTTGTTTGTTTATTTATTTATTTGGTACAGGGCCTCACTCTGCAGCTGAGACTTGTAGTGATTCTTCTGTCTCAGCCTCCTCGGTGCTGGGATTACAGGCGTTGCACCACCACACCTGGTTTTGGTGGCCAGCATGGGCAACTGGGGTTCCAGGGTCAACATGGCATGTGGTACTGGGGATCAAACTTGGGTCCTTGTATTTTCCAGGCAGGTGCTTAGACCACTGAGCTATCTCCCCCACCAATCATCTGTAATTTAATCGGTATTAGACAAGAAGAAAGAAATTTGCCTAAGAGATTAAGAATGTGTGGTCCAAATAGTAAGGCTATGAGAAGCATTAAGTCTTCATCAAGAGAAGTAATCTGGATGCCAAATTCCAATTTTTTTTTTTACTGTATCCCCATGACTCAAATAGTTACTGGTAGATCCTAGAAATGTGACCAGCTAGCTTTTGCCCTTATCTCACAGTTCCACATTAATTGACATAAAAACAACATTCTTCTAGAAACAGATATAATACCCATTTCTCAGTGGAGAGGAGATCTAGTTCTCTGTGGTTTTGTAGAATCATCACTACCTTTGAATCTATTTGAAGCAAGAGGGTGACAATGCTCTGGGAGACTTCCTCTAGGCTGCCTGTCAGGTCCTTAAATATCTTTTGGTAATAGGAGGGAGCTGTGGTTAGTCTTTCTATTCTAGTGCCAGTTCCAGTTGTTATGCATAGGCCCATCAGAAGAGGAATGAGCTCTGTGGCTCATTTGGTCCTTGTCCTACTGGCTAAAGGAATAAGAAGGGATTATTAGATGTTGTGTTGTTCTACAAGGGTGCATGTTACTGTTCAGTTTGTTGCAAGACACAAGTAAGAAGTCATGCCATATAGGAGGAAAAGTCCCAGAGGCACAGCACAGAAATTATTTTCAATAGTAAACATATGGGTGAGCTGATTATTTTCATTTTCCCAGACAGATTTCCCTGAAAGGAGAGTTGCAGTCAAAGCTGAAGGGGCCCATAAGAAGTATTTGGTCTAGCTGTGGTAGTTCTGTTTTCCCAATGTATAAAATTTCTTTTGGTATCCACTAGTACTCATGCAGTTGAGTTTTCATAGCCAGACAACAGCAAGCAGTTACTGGTCGTGGACTGAGAGCAAGCTTCCTAGAGGAATATAGGAACATAATTAAAAGGTTTTCCTGGAAATATCCTGACCTTCTGTTTCCTAACCCTTGTGTGTCCACAGATGGTCTCCATGAGAAGCACACCAGAGTTTGAAAGGACATGGCTTGATTTATCTGGATACTTCCATGGTCCAGTGAATGATATAGCTTTAGGATTTGTTTGGAAAGAGAGTCTTTCAATGGGACCAAATCTTGACTCATGCCCTGGTCTTGAATTCTTTTTATTACAGAGAGGCTCCTGGAACTTAAGCAATACACCAATGAATGTTGGCCCTCAAATAGATTTTTTTTTTGAAGAAACCCAAGTAAGACTACTTTTATAGGACTTAGGGAGGGTAATAGCCTTCCTTATTGAGATTACCTTGGTCTTTTCATTGATGTGAAAATCATGTAGACTATCTGAGGACATTTGGGGTAGAAGGTTATCTTTACAGTGGTTTATAACCAAGCTCAGGTGGGCACAGCAGTATGTTGGCTGGAAGATTTGGAAAGACACAGCCAATAATCCTTGGCCAGTTTGGGATTAGTAGAACTCAATAAGAAATGGGCTAGATTTAAGGTTCTGTGTAAATAATCATTATCTTCTCATTATTTCCCTCATAGGCAATCTTTGAGCTACCAAAGAGGATCCCAAGAAATGTAAAGAATAGGTCAAAAAAGGGTATTTTATAAGTTGAGGTGAGAATCTCAATAGTGAGTCAAGGCAAGAGAATGAGTAGCAAAACTAGCTAAGACTGATTTTTCCTTTTTCCTTGCATGGGCAAACCAATTTACTTATTGGACTAGCAGGCTAGAGGGGTTTTCTTTTCTTTCTTTCTTCTTTCTTTCTTTCTTTCTTTCTTTCTTTCTTTCTTTCTTTCTT
>NDGM011234851.1:1412-12666 GCA_002564305.1 Octomys mimax | reverse complement strand
TCATTTTTCACTTTCAATCATTTCTAATGAAGTATTGTTTTTCTCACTTTTATAGTGAAAAAATTAGTGATACCTACATTACTGACTTTGTGTGATGATGAAAAGTGGTGATGTACCAGAATTATTTTTGACAAATTAATGAACTTCTTGTCACTGTGCTGTACTCCCTGATACAAAATTAAAATAGAGAAAGGTAAGGCAAATGAGGTTGGGAAAGTAAAGAAAGGCTTACTGTAGTATAAGTGACTAAAGTCATACTTTGAAGAGAAGATGAGAACTCAAATGATGGTAAGGATCCTGTTATCTTCCATAGCTATAGAAGACTGGGCAAGCCAATATCTAATCTTCCTAGCAAGGGAACCCCTATTCTCATTTCATGCTATGCCTCTGCCATGTGTTGAAGGGCCAGAGGGATTTTTTTTTTCAGAACCAGGGATTGAACTCAGGCTCTTGTGCTTGCCAGGGAAGCACTTATTCCACTGAGCGATCTCCCCAGCCCCTGAGCCATCTCCCCAGCCCCAGGATTTTGTTTATTTGTTGTTCACTTGACCTAGAGAAGTGAATGCCTCTCTAATTTCAATCTATGCTTTCTATCACTAAAATAAACTAGTAATGATTTGCCAATGAGTTGCAATTACAGTGCCTGCTGGAGTCAATATTCAATCAGTGGCTCCATTCTGAGTGCTGCTTTGATCAGTTGGTCAAAAATTTCCTTTCTTTAGATGCTTTGTAAACTATGATTGATCCAGAGGTTTTTTGGTTTAAAAGTTGGATGCGATTTTTGTTTTTAATTCAATTTTTGAACAGCCCTTCAAACTGTGGCCAAATATGATAGAGTTTCCTTTGGGAAACTTCTGGCCACCTGAGACCAGAGTTGGCAATTCACATTCCTTTTATCACTTCTTCTTCCCCAAATGATAATCAGACCCAAAAAAATGGTAAATAGACTATTCTATTTTGTGGGGAGTTTAGGAAATCACATTCATCACCAACAGCGCAAGCAATGCGTTTTTTTCATTAATATTGCAGTGCTTTCCTAGTCTTTTTCATATGTGCTTGGTTACATTTTACTCTTTTCCCCTTTTCTGCAGTCTCTTAGATTTGCCTCTGTGAAGTAAAGCATCTCTGCTTACCCTCATTTTGAAAATCTCAGTCAAACTAGCAAACCTTTTTTTTTTTTTTTCCTCTGAATGCCTTCAGGGTAGGTTTGGCTGGCTTGAGTTGTGGGGATCGAAGCACAGTAAACTGAGGCTGACAGCTTTGTGGAAGCAGCCACTTAAAGAACTGAGCTAGGGCCAGGCCCCCATAGCAAACCTTCTGTAGGTGACCAGACAAGGTTGCCTTGCTCCTCAGACACCCTCCAGGTGGATAGTAGGCCTGATCACCACAGCAGGATCTGCTGCTGATTCATAGAAATAGCTCAAAGTTAAGTGAAAAACCAACCTCAGCGACATTTTGAAACTTCATCCTCAAATGATGATGCTTCCCTGTGTTTTGATGTTCATCTGGGTCATAATCAAGTAGGGTGCTTCACGTTCTTCCTTTTGTCTCCCACAGTCAGCCAGTCAGCCTAAGTGTCTGTTTTCCTCTCTCCTTGAGCTTATCTGCAAGTTGAAATTTAAATTTAGTTAAAAATGTTGAATGTTCATCTCTGTTTTGAAAGGGGTTTATAGTGAAGATTTATAATCAGAGGTTTGTTGTAGCTGATTGCTGATCTTCTATGTAGGTAAAATTTTATTGCTTGATGCTTGAAATTTAAACTTCTAATCCTTTAGGATTTTATTTTATAATGTGATAACATGTTTTAAATTTAAAATATACATAGCTTTCATCCCATAAATCCCTCTCATAGGAGTCTATATGATGAAATAATAGCCCTTAAATATTTTTTTCTTCTGTTTTTAGGATAGGGTCTACAGAGTCTCACTACATAGATTGGACTTGTGGTGATTCTCCTGTTTTCAGCCTCCCAGCTTCCCAAGAGTGGGGCTGGCATGGCAGGCAGGAGATTGAACCCCGGCTGCTGCACTCTGCCTAGGTAGGCCTTAAACTTTTCTAAACAAAAATATTTACCACATTAGTCATCAAGGAAAAATTAAAACAAGAGGAAAAAACCAAAGAAACAAGCAACCAACCAAACAAACAAAACACAACTTGACCATAAATAAGGGAAAGATTAGATAAAGGCTAATATAATCCTATTATGAAATATTATGTTTCCTAAATATATATGAATTAAATCTCTATGAATACAATCAATCCAACTGAAGATTGTCAGTAATGCATTGTCACATGAGGAAAAAGAATTATAATAGCAACCATAAGTCCCTCCTATCAATATTTACTTGTTTGAAATATAAAATGGTATTTTTTGTGGTACCTAGAAAAGCACCAGGTTTATATAGTGCTTAATTTTGTGAGAGACAGAGATGTTATTAACATCTTCTTTATGTGAATTTACATTATTCACTGGACTCAGTGATAGTGGTGTACACATGTCAATTTTGATAAAAGATTACATATGATAAAATGATGTTTTAAAAATAATGTAAGAAAACTATTTCTGTCATTAGAAAACTGAGTATTAGATTTTGGATATATGTAGTTGGTTGGTAGAACACTTGCCTAGCAAGATCTTGGGTTACATCCCCAGCACTACAAATCCAAAACCATAACAACCCAAAAAAGCAAGCACCAACCTCTTCAGGAGCTACACAGGTATAAGAAGAGTTTTGAGTGGTGTCTTACCTCAGGCCATCTCTGAAAAAGCAGGAACAGTTCTGTAGATTATATAGCTAATTGTCTTGGGTTACGTTGACTTCACTTGCCTATTTCCTGAGTTGGAGTCTGCTTGTATTTATTTCCCTGGTAACTCACCTGTCAAACCACAAAATGTTGGCTCCAAACAATTTTACACAGATTTCTAATGTCTCTTTTCTGCTACTCTCTGAACTTGAATTATTGCTACATTTATTGTAGATTAAAAGAAAACACAATTTGAGTTATATGGCCTAAGACCCTGGTTTGAGTAGAGTTTCCTGTTACCATCAATGTCACCTTTACTTTAGTTAATGACTATTAGATGTAGATTCCTTCATGCCTGAATTGGGACAGTGTATCTTTAGTACACCTCAGCCAAGACAAGAGATCGTGTTGGTAAAAATATCTTGTGGGATTTACAGAATCAACATACTGTAAACCATCTCATTTATCTATGATTATTTTCCTTTTGAAAAAAATAGTTACTTTCATCTTGCATGAGGGTCCCCATAGGACACGGTGTTTACCCTTTGCTCTTTCTGTCTATAGTGATTGTCCAGAAAAGGGTGGCAGCCAGGATTCTTGGTACAAGGAGTACTCTGCAGACCCATAGAGAAGAAATCTCAGGTGTTTCTCCTACTGGGTGAGCAGGGAGTCTTCCCATGATCTTCTCCATAATTGTTTTTATGCAACTTTGCTCAAAACCAAGCCAGAGGCATATTAGCTGTGGATTTGTGTTTATTGTTGCAACTTTGCTCAAAACCAAGCCAGAGGCATATTAGCTGTGGATTTGTGTTTATTGTTGCTATTGTTTTGTTTACTACAAAACAACTCTTTTGGTGATATTTTCAGTCTCAATTTGGATGCTCTCTGTTAGCTTTTTATTCCCCCCTATTTTTGGTTGTTTCCTACTTTGCACAATTCCTCCCTCTTTATCAAGCAGAAACATTCCCTCAGAAGGAATATGCCTTTATATCAAGGCTCATGCCAATAAGAGCACATGTCTGCTACTAGGATATATTAATAATCTATAATAGTTTATTACCTGCAGGTAACTAATTATTGTGCATGTGTTTGCTCATATAATTCTCAAAACAGAGGCTCAAAGTTGGTACTCAGTGCGTTTAAGGTCACATTGCTAGTGAGTGACCGAGTCAGAATGTCACTCATGGTTTTTATTTTAACCCCAAAATTAAAGGACTAGGTTAGCCCCAAATTAAAGGGCTAACTATTGCTAACTTACATACCGTATCAAATACAACTAAGAAACTATAAGCCCGGCCAGTATCTATGCCATAGAATACCAAAAGCCTTATTTTATCTGAAATTTCACAGGTAAATATGTCCATAGTCCAACTGTTAGTCCAACTTAGTCAGTTATACAATTTGTGGGAATTCCATTTCAGGGCAATAGGTTCAGAAACATGCCTGGGGCAAGGTCCTCCAGCTGCTTTCCGGTTCTGGAACCAGCATTGGCTCCCCTCCCTCTTTCTCTGACCTACATTTTGCTTAGCTCATGTGAAGGAGAGGCTTAGCTATGGCTTTTTGTTCTTTTGGGTGCATAAACTATTAATTAATTTCAGTTAAAAGAAGTACGAATTGTCACACGTCCTTTGTACTTGTGGTCTTGCATTCTTTTCTCAGATAGACCATTGTTCCATTTTTCTCTTGTTCTCACTGTAATTTTCATGACAAAGCCTATTTATTGTCTTCCATACAGATTTGGGATTCTGTTTTTGGGTTTTCATTTCTTTTTTTCTTGTTTGTTTATTTTTTTCAGTTTCCGCTCTGCAGAGGAGCAGCAGAGAATGGCTCTGCCAATGGTGCAGTTGAACCAGGCTGCTAAAATGACCAGCACTGTCTCCCTTAGCTTTGTATGTTTCAGGTGGATTTCCCAAGGACAGTGGAGAGCATTCACTGCATGGATATTAATTTTCTTTCCACGGGAAAAGCATCCAGGAGATGGATCACTAGGTGTTCAGCTAGCACAGAGAATGCAGTGTGCATTCATCTATCTTCCATTCAGTCTCCCTTCAGAAAGACATTATGGGTGAATCCCACTCCTCTGACTACAAGTATCACATGAAACAGCTTTGCAGGTGGCCTCAACAGGGTGTCAGGCAGCTAATCAATGTGGCTTTTCACAAAGGAATCTACTTGATCAATATCACCAAGCAAGTTCAGACCTAACACAGAAGTCACATAAGAATTTTCATGATCAATAGAAGTTACAGAGAAAATAAATTATTGGGAATATTTAAATTAGTGTGTCATAAATGCTGTGTGCTGATAGCTTTGTTCTTGTAGAACTAAAGTAATATAATAAAAGTGTTAGGAGACAGTGCTTAAACTACAAAACAGGTTCTCAGGATTAGCTTCAAAGATGTGACTGGTTTTGAAGGAAAATTGGTTGAAATATGTCGATCCAAGCTTTCCCCACCAAATGGATTGTAACCTTTTTTGATGGATGGGATTATTTCAGTGTCTACACACCATGGCCAATGGTGTCACATAGCAACATCAATGAAATCTTGCTGAATTGATCACCCTTCCCTACACTTCTGGGACTCATGTTAATGTGAAGTGGTTACCCTTGTCATATCACTTTCTGTCTTTTCTTTCAGGATTCTTGGAGAAACTCCCACGTCTAAATGCTATACACCATTCTGGCAAATAGTCCAATGTTGAAATCACTGGGCATTAAACTTGAGTCATAATTGTTCCACAGTAATACATGGAAACATTACCTGGTTTTTCTTTCTGGTGTTGATATATGTATCAGTTTCTGGACTCATAACAAATTACTGTACCTTTTAACAGCCTAAAATATCTATAGTTTTCCTATTGAGGGAGTGAATCAGCAGTTGGTCTGGGTTCCATGGTGGGTTATTCTCCTGATTTTGCCTGCAGCCCTGTATCATCAGTGATTTGATCCTTCAAACTGGGAGAAGTCCACAGTAGCCTCATACTGTGTTAGGGAATTGGTCCTGGTTGTCACTGAGCCTCTTTCTCAGTGTGTCCTCAGTTTTTCAGAGAGTCTATCCTAGACTCTTTCCAATCAGGAAGCTACACTGCACAAGAATGATGTGAAAGCTGCCAGGACATTTGCTGCCTCATTGTGAGAATCACACATATCAATAGCTTCACTTTTTTTTTTTTTAATATAGTACAAGGTCTACAGGGTCTCACTACACAGCTTAGACTCGTAGTGATCCTCCTGACTTCAGCCTCAAGTAGTGAGATTATAAGTGTATGCCACCATGCCCACTCTCCCAAGCACTGCCAATCTCAGCATGCCCTGGAGGTGGGGCTGGCACAGCATGCTAGGGTTCAAACCCTGGTCTCTGTGTTGGCTTAAGCAGGAATACTTTTGCATTTCTGTTCATCAAAGACAGAAGCTCAGTTTAGAGTCAAGAAGAAGTAAAACAGACTTCATCTTTTGTTAGAGGAGCAGCAAAGTCACATTACAAAGGAAAAGTGAAAAAGGACAGATTAAAAGATTATTGCAGCTGTCTTTGCAAAGCATTTTCACTTCAATTTCCCTCTCCATCATGCACCTCATTCAAGAAGCTAGGTTTATTATGGAAAAATAAAATAAAATAAAATTTACATAAAAAGAAGCTAGGTTTCTTGGTTCAAAAACCAGATAAGATGAAACAATTTGAATCATCTTTTCCTTAAAAAATGCTTCCAAAGTTTCCTTAGGCTGAAGGTGGGGGTCAAGAACAAGGACAGTTTAGAAGACTGAGGCAGTAGCTAGAAACAGGGTGGAGGAGATGGTCACACAGAAGAAGCAAGATAAATCCCATGGTACTAAGCATGTCTCAACAGGGGTTTGGGAGTTATTCTACCTGAGAGAGTCATGAGTCAGAGGGAAACTGGAGACCTGTGTGGAACAATTGCTAAGGTAAGAAGGGAGGTCATGTCACAGAAGACATTTGCCTGGGCAGAAAACCTGACCTTTCATCTCCTCTCCCATATGGCTAACACCTTCACACTACTTACTGCCACCTCATCCCTAGCATCTCCCTTGGGAGAAAAAGAGCCAACCTGGCTGGTATTATCTACCCACTCCCTTAATGAGACAGGGGCTTAATGTCTGTATGCTTATGATCTCTTGAAGCCGTACTATGGAAGGATCTTATCAAACATGATGGAAGAGGAATTCTGGGTAAAAATTATGAAGAAAGCTCTTTTACTGGGGGAAATTCATGGTCTCATGAGCATTGAGAATTTGTAATGTGTTTATTATTTCTATTTAATTGAGAAAGAATAAGACTCAGAACCCCAATGTGAATGTTACTCACACATAACAATGAGACAGTGTTTACCTCATGACAATTAGTCAAGTAGTTTGATTCAATGTGTTTTCTCAGTACTTATAAATTGAAGTAATATTTTGAGTATATATTATGCATCACATGTATTAGTGTTTGGGGACACAATGGTGAGCAAGAGATTTACTTTTGCTCCCTCCTGGAGGTGAGAAGGTCCAAGAAAGGCTCTTCAGTGGAATCTCTGTTCTCTGAAAGAAGTTTGTGTAGATCCTGGCAGCAAGCTTTTATAGTCATTGTAAGGGAGTCATCATAACCTCCCTAACACTAACATGATGTAGGATGGACAAGATCAAAGTGGCTTACCTGAATTGTTCAGTCTCATAAACTCACTCAACTGCCCAGTGCCTTCCAAATTTGTGTCACATCTGGAAGAGAACTCTTAGAAATTATTCAATATAGTGAACATTTCTTAATGTAATCAAGCTTATGTCTTCCAGTCCTATTAGCATTCCTTCAAAATATCATCTTTTGGGGTTATTATAAGAACTACTCTGATAAACTAATGCAATGTGACAATTGGTAATTATGATTCAACGATGAAAACAATTATATTTTTAGGCTTTGTAAAAAACTAAGGGATTTAGATCAGTAATAATAATCTGAGCAGAGGAAAAGGAATGCCACAGATGTTTGGGAACAGTGTCAATCAGTATATATTTTTATGATTCTTCTTTAACACACCCCAAGCATAATGAGAACTTATAAGTTTGATTTCTTTCAAAACTTCCAGAAAAACCCAGAAGTCAGCTGTTAAGAAAGGGTGCCTTGACATTTGTGAATGAGCACACAGCCCTCTCATTGATCACTTCTCCTCTAAGAATCCTCTGAGACATATACTTATATAATTCTAGGGGCAAAAATCTTTTCTCTGACAATGAACAATCTGTAGTTAGATCCTGGATAAGCCCAGCCAGACTAAAAAATTGGTTACATGTCAGATAAGAGCTTGGAGGGCAACTTGGAATTTCTCAGGGATGTAAACTAACCCTTAGATCTCAACCAAAACAAAATAAACAGTAAAAAAACCAATCCATTAATCTCCCTGCTTGTCATCAGAAAAGCAACCTTTGAAAGTTTACAGTATTTTGATTTTTCAAATAGTAAATCAAGAAGAGAAGTCCTTGAAAGTATTGGCTTAAAGATTTGTGTGTCATTAACCTAGGGGTGGGCATCTATGGGGAAAGCTTTCTGCTGCTGAAATTCTTTTGGCTTTACTTTTGTAGGAACTGAACAGCTAAATGCAGTCAAGGGCTAACTCTGAGGTCAGCACTCCTCTCGTGAACAGCCTTAAACACCTTGCAAGGTCTCAATAACATTCAGATATTTCTGGAACATTAAGTACCTTGAAGAATTGATGTTCTGAACTCTCCTACCTGCACATTGTATGAAGGGCCTCTGTTATGAAAGCAATCAAGCATGGTGCTGTTTCTTGGATGTGGATCGAATCGAGCTATTGTGGTGTCCCAAACTGAACAAGGCTCTTTAGTGATCTGTACTTGGGCCCTAATTCCATGTTCACATTATGAACATGGCTATTTAAACTAAGAGAGACCCCTGACCCTATCTGGTCAGTGTAATAGCAACAATAATGTTTGCCTCACAGGATTGTTGTGGAGATAAAAATGACTGTTATCATTAAAGTAACATCAGCAAGTAGGTGGGATAGGAGTTTTCTACCACTATGTTTCTAGAGAAATGTCAGTTTTGACAACTACTCACACAGGAAGGAATAACTTTGTAAAAGTCCAGGAGTCCATTGGAATAGTCCCAGTAAATCACTGGAGAAAAAAATCCAAAAAGATATACATACATACATACATACATATATAATATTTTAGGGAAGGGTCTGTAGGATGTTGAGGTTCTAACTACTAGATTGGACTCATAGTGATTCACCTATTTACAGCCTCCCAAGTGCTGGGATTACAAGCACGCACCACCATGCCCAGTCTCAATTGCCATCTCAGTGCACCCCAGGAACGGGGCCAGCACAGCCGGCCCAGGGATGCTTTAATCTTCTTGCAGGTGCTTTAATCTGCTGAGCTATTTGGCCAGCCACCAAAAAGTTATATTGAAGAGTGCTAGAAGAGTAGCTTAATTTTATCTGTTGTTGTGGTTTGTGTCTAGATGTCTCCCCAAAGTCTCATGCCATCATGTGGTGGGCTTCTAGAGTGTTTTGATTGATTCATGGCCTGATTCTGGAATTATGGGAGTGAGTGCTATACCAGCCCTGGGGCAAGTAGCTTGTATACAATATAAAGGGAGGGAAAGAGGCTTCCTCTCTGCTGCTTCTCCCTTCTTGGTCTTGCTGATTTTGCTCTTTGCTTCTTCCACCACCATAAACTGTTGTCCTCTACCATATGCCACTCTACCCTGAAGCCCACCAAGTATGAACTAAAAACTCCACAAACTGTGAGTTAAGTAAATCTTTCCATCCTTAAATGTAGGTGTCCAAACAAGAGAAAAGTAACCAAGACAGTATTTGGTACCAGAGAAATAGGGCCCTTGCTGTGAATATACTAGACTATGTAGTTCAAGAACATTTGGGAATGGCTTGTAGGAAAAGTTTGGGAAGTTTTGGAGAGTGGTTCTGGAGCATCTTAGGTTGTTCTGTATGAGAAATTCTAGTCAGAGCTCAGAAGACTGGAAGGCTCATAGACATCCTGCCAGTAAAGACAAGATTAGGGAGGTTTTAGCTAGGAAGAAGGACTTCATTCATTGTTGGACTCCAGAGGATTTGTATTACGGCTTAGCAGAAAGTTTTTCTGCATGTTTCTTATGTGCAGAGACTTCACCTGAGACTGAGATTAAGGACTTATTAACCTGGCTGAAAAAAAGTCAAGGAAGTTGAATGTTGAGATGAGGGCAAGGTTATTGTTGGGGGCTTTTAGCCAGATTTATGTTGATAATTAAGAGCAAAGAACCCAGCAGGATTATTTAAAACATGAGTTTGTCTAGAAAGGAAACTCCAGTGAAGCTGTGGACTACAAACATAGAACTGAGGAGATCTCCACTGCTGAGAAGAAACAGGTAAATAGAAAGGATAGCCTGAGAGAAGCACAAGAAGCAGCAGTTCCCCACCCTTTTCAGCCTCAAACCCTTATAAAAGTGAAAGACTTTGCTTTGAGGAGAAAGTTGCAGAGCACCATGTTTCAGAATGGTGGCAGCCTCACCTTGTTCCAGAATGGAAGTAGCAGCACAAGGTTCCAGAATGGTGGTGGCACAGAGAATTCATTCTTCAGAATCAGGTTCATAGAGCTAAACAGCTGAGGTGCTTGACCCCTACAGCCAAGAGGAGATTTTGGCTACTGCTCCAGCTGGCAGCAGACCTTGGTATCATCCATGTGGTGCTGGTTTTAGGTATATGCAGAATTCAAGAGTTCTGAGGTTAAAAAGGCTTGCACCAAGATTGCAGAAGGCCCAGGAGGCCAGGCAGTGTGACCCTGGGAGGGCAGTAAAACTATGAAGGTAAAGACACAGGTGCAGCAGAGACTACAGAAGTTTGAAGAGGCCAGGAACATGGATTATCTGAGAAAAACTGCAAGGAGGAAGCAGAACAGGCTCAACAAAAAGAGCTATAGGAACTAAAACCACCAGAAGAGCCATAGCTCCACACGGAGCTCACAGTTTGCTACAGATTGCCTTGGATGTTGAATGTTGAACCACAGGATTTAACATTTGACCTGCTGGATTTTGGACCTGCTTTGGTCCCAATGCTTTGTATCCTCTTGTTTGCACTGTTTGGAATGATAATGTTTGTCTTGTGTTGTTGAATATTTGAAGTGTTTAACTTTTCATTTGTACAGGGTCTCACAGCTAAGATCTTGGAGGAGACTTTGGATTTGGACTTTCAGCAATCTGAAACTGTTAAGACTTTGGAAACTCTTAGAAATGAACTAAAACGTCTTTTGCATAAAGGGATATGAATGACTATTGGGAAGCCAAGGGAGATTGTTATAGTGTGTGTCTAGATGTCTCCCCAGAGCCCCATGCAGTCATGGGTCAGGCTTATGGTTTTCTGATTGATTCATGGTTCAATTCTAGGATTATGGGTGTGAGCACTACAACCACCCTGGGGCAAGTAGCTTGCATACAGTGGGAGAGAGAGAGAGAGAGAGAGAGAGAGAGAGAGAGAGAGAGAGAGAGAGAGAGAGAGA
>NDGM011234849.1:9851-19936 GCA_002564305.1 Octomys mimax | reverse complement strand
ATATGTTTATACTTTTGTTTTTGCTTATACTCTTTAAAATAAAATAATATAAAAAAAAAGAAAAGTCACAACTGCCAAAAAAAAAAAAGAACCAAAATTATAAATTATAAATCAGCTGGGTTTTATAACTACCACTTTATCAGTACAGCTCTTTCTACAACCACCAACGATTTCCATGCTGATAAATTTCATGGTCACTTCTCTGAATCTGTATTACATGACTTCTCAACATTTTGAATTACATGGGGGCCAGGGAGATGGCTCAGTAGAATAAGTGCTTGCCTGGCAAGTGCAAGGCCCTGAGTTCATTCCCTGGTTCTGAAAGAAAAAATTTCAATTACAGTTTATTCCTTTCTTTTTGAAAAAGTACCCTCTTTGAAATGTGGCTACATCATAATCTCATTGAGATTACTCCTATCACTCATACTTATCTCCTTCCCAGTGGCCTTTCTTTGTGACTTTTTCTGTTTGGTCTTTTAAATTTTTAATCAACAATTAATAATTGTATATATTTATAGCAAAATATCTAGTTTTCAAATCCGTGAATATTTCAGGATATATTCTTTAGGATGCCGACCAGTTCTCTGCATTTAAATGCTATGTATATGCTAAAAACTGAATTTTCTACCTTCATCCCAGCTCTTTATAAGAGAGAAAGAGAAAGAGAGAGAGAGCTCAAGGTTAATTTGATTAATAATGCACCCTTGTTCTTCCCCCAGCCTTTTCCATTCCATTAAGAGCAAAATTTTACTTCCCTTTATTCTTTCCCCATAGCCTATCTTGAGTAAATTCTATTGGTTTTACCTCTAGAAATACATCTTAAGGGTTGGCAAGATAGCTCAGCGGTCTAAAGCGCCTGCTTAGGCAAGCTTAAGCAAGCGCAGTGACTGTCTGTGGTTCAATCCCTTGCACCACATGCCCTGCCAGCCCCGCCCCTAGGGCAGGCTGAGCTGGCTAAAAAATAAAAGAAATATATCTTAATCTGTCTAATAACCCTCAGAGTTGTAACTATCAAGCAAAGATAAAGCAAGCATTAGTAAATTATGCCCAGGTACATAGCTATTAAACAGAGGCATCTAGCATATAGTTATCACCGCTTAAAATTTATTATTCTTTTAATCATTCTACAACCTACAAAGAATATTTGTGAATAGACTAATGTAGATTATAATACACTCCATAACAATAGTATTTTCAGAAAAAAAAGCTTGTCACTCACTGAAAAGTTACTCTGCTAGTACAGAATTTCTTACTATCATTGCATCTCAATGCCTCTTAATATATAAAACCAGTTTCAGAATTTGAAACAGAAAACTGAACTTCTGGAACACTCTTTTTCTCTAAGGACACATGACCATTAAACCCCAGGCTTATTCAGTTCTTTCAATATTCCATTTCTCCTCTCCCATAAGTAAATTAAATAAAGAAAGAGACTTGTCAATCTTTAATTTTGGTTTCTCCGCTGACATTATTTTAATATTCAATATTTCTCATCAAAAAGTCAAAGGGACAAAGGAGAGAACTTCTGCAGAGTCAGTACCCATAACAATTATACTGGAAAAATACTGAATAACATTTCAGGTTAAGTAGGCTGTATACTTTAATCAACCAAGAGTCATTTTATATGCTTTAACAAATGCAGATATTGATTGTGTGATCAGAGAAACCAGTTGATTGCTGTCATTAGTAGCTTACTTTTTGTATATTATGAATTGTGTTAGAAATGTATTATCTTTCTAATCACTTTCTTGACTTAACTTAGGGGGCTATTTTCCTGAGTTCATAAAATCCCTCAAATATTATCTGTGGTCTTAATGCATTTTTAGGGAAACTTCTTTAGCATCTATTGGAGATTCATTCCATTTCTGATGCTTAAAGGCCATTAACATTCTATGACTCCTCAAAATAAATTTCGTTTACAGTTTATTTTATACATGAAGACTTTACCCTTTTTACATTGTTCCTTATATATTCATTTAAGTGCTAGAGTTCTTCTGGACATTTTAAATTTTTTTTTTGTGTGTGTGTATGGAACCAAAGATTGAACTTAGGCCCTTGTGCTTGCTAAGGAAGTGCTTATTGTATTGAGCCATCTCCCCCACCCGCTGTAGTTTGTTTGTATAAAATATTCATAAATATTTAATATATTGACAAGGACATTTGTCAACTCCCATGTCTTTTGGAAAGAATGGATGCTGCTTCCAACAAAATATATTAATCAATGTTCTTTGAACTCTCCACAGAACTCTGTACCATGGAGTGTGGTAGCCATGGTGTGTGCTCAAGAGGAATTTGCCAATGTGAAGAAGGATGGGTAGGACCAACATGTGAGGAACGCTCTTGTCATTCTCACTGTGCTGAACATGGCCAATGCAAAGATGGAAAATGTGAGTGTAGCCCCGGATGGGAGGGCGACCACTGCACTATCGGTAAGTACCACCACATTTTGTACAATATAATTTGGACTAATTGAAGCAACAAGAACAGTATAGGGAGCTGATTGCAGGCTTTTAGTAGAATTTGAGTTTGGACAAGTAGAGAAGTGTTGGCTACAAATTTTAAAGAACAGTAAATCACTTCTCAGCCTTTTTGCTAAGATCAAGTGTAAAGAACTGTGTTTTAGGAAGTTTTTTCTTTCATTGATGATAACTACTTATTTTTGTGTGTCATTTCCTTTCTCATTACTTTGGTATTCTTTATGTTTTCTGCTTTCAAGTGCTTTGAATTTCTCAAATGAAAGATGAGTCATTGAAATAAAGTGTCATTAGTTAATAAGAGAAGTGCTTTTGTTGTGAAGGTAATATTCACTGCCCGTTTTTCCTTCTGAAAAGTATAGGTTGTTTCAGTTGAAAACACTTAGAGGCAATTTCATTAAATGAGACTACTTCAACAGGGTCCATTTGATATCATTACAGGCTTTCTTTAATATATAAGAAGAAGGCATTCCTGACCTACCTACTGACCTATCAGTAGAATCTCTGTATTGAATTGTTTATCCTTGTTTAGTAGTGTGGAATTTGTACTGAAACATCCACTCTCTCACATCCCTTGTTAATTCCAAAAAGTTAAAGATACTGTATAAGAGAAGTCTTCAGCTCTGAAAAGCCTATGTAATAATTTTTTCTACCATGTGGTCTTCATACTATAGAAGACATTTGTAATGATTAAGATTTCCACTGTAAAATTCTTTCTTTAGCAAATGAAATCCCTAAATACACAGCTACCACAAAAATGTCACATGCTTATACAGAGAGACACATACAGTTGCCATTGTTTAACAAAGGAAAATGGGTCACAGTGTTCAGTGACATTCCATGACTAGACAAAAGAAATTCACACAGAACAAAGGCAAGAGTGGGCTTCTGAACACAAAATTCATTGTTTGTGGGGCTTTTCCCCAACGGACTCTACTACAGCTTTCATTTTTAGTTGAACTATTTTGTTACAATGGCTGGGACCTGCCAAATAATGTATGGCATATATAAAATACAATCTTAATAAACTATATTATTACTCTACTAAGGTACTGTAAGTCTTATTCTATGACTATGGAAAATATTTAAGGTTCATTAAAAAGGTGGTGGGGGTGAGATTAAGATGCAGCTTAAGTAATTACATTCCTGTACTACAGTAAGTTTATGGCCTTTACATAAGAAGATTTAAATATTGTGATGATTAACAAAGGTGGTTACTCCAGAACTCCCTTCTAAAGATATTACTAATAAGAGGTTGAAGCTGCTCTTTCACAGAAATTATTACTGAAATGCAAAATGCAGTTCTTATACTTTTAGTGAAATATGACACTTTTTTAGGCGGCCTAATAGAGTTTCTTGCAGAAAGACCATTAATATCTTTCCCACAAAAAATATTATTCACAAACTGTGCAAACCAGTGTACCAACTTTTGAGCTGCAGGCATTTCAACAGTTCACAGTTTGCTGTTCTCCTCTCAGGCTACAGATGGTAAACCATTAATACATGTGGTATAGTTATAGTTTCCCAGAAATTCATTCAATCATTCTTTTCTCCCCTTTTTAGCTCACTACTTAGATGCTGTTCGAGGTAAGACTTTTGTCATCTCCCTACTCATCACTTGGCACATTCAGTTACCATTCAATAGATGCTAACTCAGAACTATTGGTAGAAAGAATAAGACATTTTAGAAGCTAGTGTAAAGATAGGCTATTGTCAGTGTCGGTGTTTTAACAGTGGATAAAAGGCACTTACTTGTTTGCAATACATAATGATTACATTCACCATGGGGAATAGGTACTGTCCATGTACTTAGGACAATGAAATTTTTTTTAATTCACTGAGCTATTGAGGTTTCCTCATAACTGTATTCTCCAGCTATTCCTTATAATTCTAAAAGGCTAAATCTGGCATGTATTAATTCTTTAACATTTGCTAAGCATTTCTATGATTATTATTGTAGACATCACACTATGCTCATTTCTGTTAGAGATACCAGAGAAAAGTAAAAATTTCAATCTTTAGCTCTTAGATCAATAATAATCTTGAAATGCTAAACAGACACAATGCAATTGTAGCACATTTCTAAAGTACCAAATGAGAAAATACTTAATGGTAAGGTCTTAACTGTATACCAATATAGCTAAGTTTTGAAACAATATATCACACAGAAAATAAGTCTGCACAGGCTAGTAGTTAAGGGAACTTTCTCCTTATAGAAACTGCTATGGTTTCTCAACTTACTAGCCATAAGCAGATACATCACCAAACATCCAGTTTTGATTGAGATGTGGAGATATGTGTTTTGAAAAGAAAGAGAAAACATTTCTTGTCCCCACCACAGTTCCATCCTACCTGAACCAGAAGTTGGGAATTTGGGGTAGCATTAATAATGCTTAATTGGCTCTCTAAGGAAAAGCATTGCAAAAGAAGAGATAACAAGTTCCCTGGAAAGGTTCTGCCAGTAAGCAAACCTTCTTCCATTTATTCAGCAACCCAACTGAATGGAACCCAGATTATTAAATGCTTCCCTATAGACAGACACATCATTGTGGCCAGATCTTTATCTCATGTCTCTGTGACTGTTACTCTCTGCTGTCATTTCAGATGGATGCCCAGGGCTCTGCTTTGGAAATGGGAGATGTACACTGGATCAAAATGGTTGGCACTGTGTGTGTCAGGTGGGTTGGAGTGGGACAGGCTGCAATATTGTCATGGAAATGCTTTGTGGAGACAACTTGGACAATGATGGAGGTGAGTCATTTATATAATGTTTGTATAAAAGAGAAATAGCCAAGTCTCGAGCATACTGGTAACTCACCTGCCAAGAGTGAAAATTAGAAATCTTTCTGTATGTTTTATGTCATATAATTATCAAAATAATTCCATGAAGTATAGGTACTATCACTTTCCCTATTTATAGACAGTAAAGCTAAGGCTTGGATGAGGGTGGTAAGTGACTCATCCAAGTTCACACAACTAGAAATTAAGTGAGCTGAGGTTCTAATTCAGGAGTGCGTGACTTCAGTTTTCTTTGCTACTATATTGTGCCTATATTCATGCCTACAGGATTTAATATAATACATTAAATTAATGTGTGACAGGTTCCAGATATTAATGTACTTTGCACTATACACACTGTAAAATGTTTTCTTTGTTATTCATTAGAGCACTTACTTGTGTCCTTACATTTTAGTAACTCCTGGTATCTTTCAGAGGACACAGCATGAAGACAATTAATGATAAATATTTTATATTTAATTCAAGACATGTACTTGTTATATTTCTTGTTATTTTTATTGAAACATAATATTTATACCTATTTATCAGATACTGTACAAAACTCCCACAAAAATATATACAGTGTATAATAATCATATCTGGGTAATAAGTATTTTTATCTCTTCAAACATTAATCATCATATACGTTGAGAATTTTCATAGTTTTCTGGTTAGTTTGAAATGCATAATAGTTATAAGCAATAGCTACCCCACTGTGCTATAGAAAATTAGAATTAAATCATATCCAGCTATGGTTTTGTGCCCCTTATTTAACTTCTTTCTATCCCCACTCCCTCCTTCTCAGTCTCTAGTGAGCACCATTCCATTTCATTCTTCTAGCAGATCAACTTTTTAGTTTCCATACACACAATATTTTAGAGTCATATGTGGCTTCTGAGCCTAGGGAAATACTTCTATTTTACTCAAGTTAACCAAATCATCCAATATATTGTACAATCAGAATTCAAACACCAAATCACAGCTGAATGAGCCTAAAACAATAAATCATCACTTTCCCTATAATTTTATGCAAGAAAACATGAAAATAACAAAAAATCTAATTTCAGTAACTTATCTGAAAATGAAACATGATTAAATTTGATTCCTCAATTTCCTATATTTCTTAATAATTGCATTCTTTGCCATTTGAATCGAAACATGAGGTTTAAATGAGTAAGGTAGGCATCATAGCTAAAGCAAGAGTTTCTCCTTTACTTATCTTGGCTAAAACAAATGAATATCATTTTGACAATAATATTAACACTCTACTGGGGTGGTAATAAGTATTAAATGACATAATTTAAGTGAACCATTAGAAATTGATAAATAAAATTACACAGAGAGAGAGACAGGTACAGACAGAGACATAGAGGGAATAAATCATGTTCTGGAGAGACTATTAACTACCCAGATAAACTGAAAACTCTACTTCGAAAAGGCAGAGTGAGATTTTCAACTAAGTCATACTCTGATACTCTGATCAACTATTTTAATGACCCTTCAAGGCTCATTTTCCTTTAATTTCTTTTCATTACGTGCCTTGTATGCTTTCTCCTCTACAATCATCATTCTCTATACATCATTTAAGTCTCAATTTAAAATATATCTGCATTAAACCATTGACATCCACCTCCTTAATCTCTCTGGTGCTTATAATATGCACCAATCAAGCACATGATTATGTTCTTTTTGTTTTCTTGCTGTTAAGCTTGATCTGTGGCCTATAGTTATATGCTTGATGTAATTAGTAATAGCAGTACTTCACCTGTAGTCAAGGTTTACTATGTACCAGTAATGTAGTAAGTCCTTTATGTGATTTATTTCACCTAATCTCCACATTACAGGAATTACTATTGATGCTACTTACAACATAGAAAGCTGAGGCATAGGAAACTAGAGGTCATACAGCAAGCAAACAATAAACATAGGGTATAAACTTAAGGATCTGGTTCACTGGAATGAACAGCAGAGATTTCTCAGTTGATGTGTTGATGAAAAGGTTATTGTTAGGAAATACATTTATAACTTATGCAATTATAATTTTTGGCTTGGATAAATTTCAGCCAAAATAAGTTTCTTGACTTAGTAAAGTAATAAAAATAATTGAATATTTAATTACAAAGCATTTTATAGCCTTAAGGTCACCTCAAGGCAGAAAAAAAGTTTTAATGAATGGGTCGATTAAATATTAATGAATTAATGGATTATCAATTCTTGATGTTATGGTATATAGTACAAAAGGTACAAAAGATTTTACTCAATGCATATTGACCTCTGAACATTGCTTTAAAACTGTGTATCTATATGCAAATTAAAAAATCAAAGACACTGATATGAGTTCAGTGTATTTTTGTAATTGTCTTTTTAGAGAGTTGGGGTGGAAAGCTCCTTAAGTGTTTCAATTACCATATTTTTCTTAGTAGTATTAAGATCATGATGCTGATAGATATGGATTTACTTTTACTTTGAAATAGAAAGATTGAATAACCTCTGAATGCCCCATGACTAAGATTTAAGACCAATAATTCCATTTTTATAATGTTTAAATATTACCTCTAAGAATACATTGAATGCCCTTTATTTGGTGATCTCAGCTCATCAGAACAGGTGTATTCATTTAGCTGAATATGATTAATGATTAATATTTGCATTACATGTTTGTATATGTGTGTATTTTAATTAAATCAGAAAGTGTCAATTGAACCTTTTTGAAAAAAAAGTGATCCTCTTTAAAAACCTTCCAATCAAAACAAGTATCACTCTCAAGAATTTGCTTCAAGTAGCTGCTACTTGATTACTCCATATGATAGCTGATACTTAAAGCATTGTGGGATTTTTTTGCATCTTAATCAACTTTGAATACTCATTAGAATTGCTGCTACTACCTCTCACAGCTTTGACTTTAGTTAAACTCTGATTCAATACACTGTAACTCTCAGTAACTAATTGGGCTGCACAATTAGTGGGTAACAACAATTTCTCTTTAAACTAACAAAAACTCCTTTAAAAATAAAAATAAAACAGCCAGAAGAAACTTTTGAATTTTTATTTTAACATGCAAATGGAAATCTATCTTATTATGAGAACTAATTTCAATAGAAGTTGCAAATTTATCAAAGGCTTTGGCACTATTCTTTTAGCCAACAATTATCATGCACACCATTTTATACTTGAGAGAGGCAACATTATGATGACCACATTTAAATTTGTTAATCACATGTCCTAATTTAGAATGTAGAAAATATGGTCACCATACATTACTTGAACATGAGAAATTGACATGCAAAGAAGTTTGAATAATACATTAACTGAGTCAAAATAGCTAAAATGAAGAATGGTGATGGTAACTACCAGACACTGAAGTATATTTTAAAGATAAGAGAAATTAAATCAAACTGGCACTGTGGTAGTCATATAAAATCAAAATAAATACTCTGGAACACACTCAAGCACAAATAAAAATTTAGTGTCTAATAAGCCCAAAATCAAAAATCAGTAGAAAACATAAATGTTGCAGGGACAACTATTAAGAAAAAATACCTTAAATTCTAAATTCATATCATATTCTAAAAATAAAAAATATATATTACCTGGATTGAGTTAGAAATAAAGTAAAATCCAAACAAAATTAAAATAAAGTATAGGTCATAGATCTTACAATGGCAAAAATTTCTTTAAACATAGAAGCAAAGGATAAAACCACAGGAGTAACAATATGATAAATTTGATTTGGTAAAATTTTGGAATGTTTTTACACTGTATGCCTAAATTTATGTACCACCCAATATCTAATTATTTAGAAACATCAAAATCTGCATCATCAGGTACAGCAAATAGCTACTGTGAAAAAATTGTGTATTTCACCTTGTTAAAAAATCGCTGTTTAATGTACACAAGTGCGCTATAGTCACATGACATGAGAGGTTATTGTACTGGAGATCACAGTACTACAACACATCCAACTTTGAAAAAAGTTTTATTAGAGTGCTGACTCAAGTGTTTAAATTGCATGTTTATCTGTCAGCCAAATCTTTCATGTGCTGTACTCCACTTTCCATTTATACATTATTACTTCTTGCTAAATATTACACTGGATGCTGAAGAGAAATATTAATTTTTCTCCTGTGGTGTGTATGGTTTAACAAGAAAGGCAGGTATTAACTGCAAAACAGTTGCATATTTAAAGTTGTGAAAATTTGAGGGTGCTAAAAATGTGTATAGGTGACCTAACTAAGTCTATTACTTGAGGAGGCCTCTCATGACAATGGGTAAGGGCTACTCCAGGCAAAAGAAGTGGCATACACAAAAGCTTCTAGGAAGCAAAAGACAAATCATTATTCCTGGAACATGGTAAGGCGGGAAGATATTAGTTTGCAAAGGTGGGCAGAGTGCATTCAGAATGCTGTAAGTTTTACAAGCTATTCAGTCATTAAATAAAGATTTCCTTTTATTTACTCTCGTTACAGAGGTAGAATATCATCTCTGACATTGTGGAAAGATCATTAAAGGTTAAAAAGACCTAGAATAGGCTAATTTAATCATAAGAAGTTTTCTTTTCTCTAATCTTTGAGTATTTGTCGCATTTGCCCAAGTTTCTCCTATACAACATATTCCAGTGGTCTATGTTCATGTTCTATGGAAAATGTCAGTAAGTTAATTGTTTAAAAGAAAATGCCCTTCCTGGAATTACTCTTCTTAGGAAGTACCCATTCATTAAAAGTAATAGCTCTTTGCAAAGCCTCTTTTGTAGTACAGTGCTTCTAGATCTAGAAAATAGTGCCGTGGGTGAGTTATGAATATATATATATATATATATATATATATATATATATA
>NDGM011234831.1:2826-16096 GCA_002564305.1 Octomys mimax | reverse complement strand
TGGAGAGGCTGAAAACAGGAGGATCACTATGAATCTGAGCTGTGTAGTGAGACCCTGTAACAACCAAATTCATTAAATAATGATGATGATGATGATGATGATGATGATGATGATGATGATAATAAAATAAAATTTACCCAATTGTAACCAATATTCCCAATTATTTGCTCTTTAAGTTTTTAGATAAAAAGGAATGGGATTCAAGTTTTTCTTAAAAGGTTAATCTAGGGCTCTAACTATCACGCAGGTGACTATACAATCCTGGGCCTGCTTATCGGTATATCTCTTTTCATTAGTATTGTGAAGGGGAAAACACTTATTGAAAACTATTTGCCCACCCTAGCACATTAATTTTACAGATGCAGAAACTAAGGCTCAGTGGGATTTCATAGCCAAAGAGAGTGACTGAGATGAAGTTTGAAGCCAGGTGTTTTAATTGCATAGTCCAGTGTATTTGCTCTATATTACTTGAAAGTAAGTATTTTAATGCCTCATCCATGGAAGTGAAAGTGCCACTTGGTTATAGCAGGCTTTCACATTTTTCTGGCTGCATCAAAGCACGCTCTCTTTCGATCAGATTAAAGCTGACAGAGATGAAACAGTTTTGGGCAGATTTCCTTGGGTTGGCTCCAGGGCCCCTAATCTGCATTTCATCGTGCTACAAGCACATGTTCCCCTCGCTGGTACACCCGTCTGCATCAGCGAGATGTTAATCACATGCTCACCCAATTTCCTCTATGAATTTATTACTTACTCTCCATTTAAGTTCATGAAATCTAACACAGTCCTAAATAAGCATAACAACCTAAACAAGAAGATCTTGGCTCAAGAACCATGCTCACCGGGCAGCGAAGCACCAAGAGGAAGCCTAAGGAAAAGTGAAGGGAAGAATCAGCCTGGAACAATACCCTGGGAACTCTGCAGAAAATATTATAATGATGAATTTTGTTACAGGGTGCAAGTTGAAATATATGAGCAAGTCATGATTTGGCAATAAAATACAGTCCTTTTCTAACTCCACACTGCTCCCTTTTTACCAAATTGAGCCACAATTTCCAAAAATAGAGACGTGGCCTTCAGAAAAAACTGGAAGATAGAGAATAGCGTGGAGGCAGTGGAAGCTATAACGGGAAGCCACTTTGGAAGCAGAGTCCAAATGCAAATTGGTTGTTAGAGAAACTATTCAGATCCATCTGGTGGCTGCATGGGATGAATACGAGAAATTCGATCAATGGATATTCACTTTGGCAGTGGCAAATGGAAGTAAAATAGAACAAGTCAGGCCACCAGAGTGTGGATGTTGGACTCAAGCTCTCTTGAAAATGTGCAGCAAACACTCATCCCATGTTGTAGCTAGGAAGGAGAGGAGGTTTTAGTTTTTTAAAACAGAGGTAAGAAGAAGAGGTGTCAGGGAACTGCTATGTACATTACATAACCGAGGGAGGAAGTGTCTCTATGCTTACTGCGCTTCCAGATTGTCTGTCTGCACTGATTTGCTCACGCCTTCCGCTCACATCTGCTCCTGTGCACCTGCTATATGCCAGGCCCAGGCCCAGGTACTCGGGATCCAAGAAACTAGAATGACCTTCCAACCCCCAAGGGAACTCTCAGTCTAGTGGGTTATTCGGACCTTAAGTGGGTCCAGTAAAGTGACACTGACACCAGATAAGCTACACCAATTATCAACCACGCACTTCTCATTTGCCAGCTACTATTTTAAGTAATTGACATTATTATCACATTTAATTCTCATAAATGTCCTATTGAATAAGTGAACTTGTTTCTGCCCTTTCTCAGTAAAAGTCAAGGAAGAGAAAGGTTACACAATTTAGTATCACCAAGCTGGTAAATGTCAGCTCTGGGTGTTAACCTGAGAAATGGGGCTCTTTGCTATTATATATTTTCTGATAAAGTGAAACTTTTTTTTTTTTGTATTTTAGGGAAGCATCTATAGGGTGTTCAGGGTCTCACTACTAGATTGGACACTACTAGATGGGACTCGTAGTGATCCACCTGTTTACAGCCTCTCAAAAGCTTGGATTACAGGCACATGCCACCAGGCCCAGTCTCAATAGCCATCTCAGCATGCCCTAGCGGTAGGGCCAGCATGGCAGGCTCGGGGATCAAACCCTTGGCCCCTGCACCTACTTGCAGATGCTTTAATCTGCTGAGCTATTTGGCCAGCCCTGATAAACTGAAACTTAATGTGAAATTTCAGAGGGGAAAGCACTCTGCTCCTGAAATGCCAGTTAAGGTCCTCAGGGGAATGGTTTTGCTGCTGACAAAACAGAGAAGACATGGCAGGGTCTTGGAGAAGATGGTCTAGAGAACAATAGCTTGGGAACAATCAGACAGAGGAAGTAGTGCGATCAAAGTCAAGAAAGGTTGAAATGGGATCAGAGCTTTTTCCTGGAGCCCCAAGAAACTTCCCAAGGCTGCACCAGAGATCAGGGCAGGTACAGGCAACAGTGACACTGGAGAAGGAATTGGGGTTAAGATCATGAAAGAGTTTGTGTTTACTTCTCAAGAATTCCCTGTTGATCCCTAGGCAAGGCTCAGCTGCTACACTGGACAGAAGACTGCTGGAAAAGGCTATGATGGTATGACCTGGGTTGGGGAAGGACTGGATAAGATGGGTTTTAATGGGAAGGAATATAGCAGCCACAAACACTAAATTTCAGGATACCTGTGACACTGTGTTTTGCTTCACTGCAAGTTCTTAACTGTGTTGGAATCCAGGAGAATTTTTGTATAGACCAGAAAAATAATTTTGAAAACACAGACAATGTCATGGGACTCCATCGCATTCGGCATGATCACCTTGCAACTGAAAGAAACACATTCGCACTAACAGTTAAACCCAATCCAGGCTTCAAATGCAATTAGAAGTCATGGATATTCCTTACAAAAAATCCTGGTAAGCGTTATCAGTGTCCCCAGTCACAGTTTTATGTAGTCTTGGGTAGGAAATGACTCAAATCGCTCAAGTGTTTCATGATTGAAATATTTAATCAGATAATTCTAGGTGGAAAAAAAAGGCCTTGAGAGAATGTGTTTCATCAAGTAGAAAATAATTTTAAAGCCGCTCTTAAGAATGCAAAAGTGACTGCGAAAAGCACTGACTTCTTGCCAAAGAGGGGATTATTCCAGCACACCAGAAAAGGGGAAAAGAGGAAGACACCTGTTGGCAGTTTAATGCTAATATGAATTCTGTTTTCAGGCTGGAAATTATGCATCAACAAAAATATAAATATATTTTTTTTCACAGCTGTGTAAGCAAAAAAACCATATGTTGAGAAATTAGAGATGACTGTTCCCCATTATTCTAAATTTCCATGGCCACTGAGTGAGTCTAGTGTTGGAATTAGAAATGTACAATGCTCTTTAATTAATTTAATTTACACTGTTGGCTGATGAAATGCCACAAATAACCACAATGCTGAAAACTCTTCTCTGCTCTCCACGAGAGATGCTTTGGCACACACAGGGTCCAGCACGGCAGGCAGCGGATTTCTTGGCAACGGGACCACCCCAGGGCCCCCGTCCCCCCAAGCTCCAGTGTGTCCTCTCAGGCTGCTCTGGGGTTGAAGAGACTAGGCAGGTAGAGCCAGTGGGCTGCTTCTTATAGGCCGTCTCCCTGGCGCCCAGAGCCACACCGGCGATCTGATGGTGGAGGTCAGCTGGGTCGGTGTCTCCTTCCGGCTCAGCTGCTCCTGGCTGCATAAGGAGGGGTGAAGTCGGAGTGGCTGCTCCGAGGCCCCCCTCTGGCGTGGACCCCATCTGATCACCACCCCCCATCTAAGTCGAGAAGGTCTCCAAGATAGGATCACCACCCGTGAAGAGCTCAGCGTTGGTAAGAATGGCACAACTTGAGATTATCTTGACTTATAATACAAAATAATAGAAGTGAAGTGCGGTAGATCCCCACCAAGTCACGGCTCAGAGTTCTCGGCCTCAGTCATTTCTGGATTTTTCCTTAGAACCTAACGAATAATCATTTGCTGAAATTCCTGCAGTTTTGCATAAAACTGAAAATAGCTTTTGTAATTTTTGTTGTCGTTCAGTTCTCCTTGCTGCTGACTGGCTGCCGCCCTGTAACCAATCTGCAGCAGATGCACTGCCTTCAGGCATCGTTCCAGGCTGCTGTACCGCTGTAGCTGTAGTTCTCATTCTTGTTCTTCTTACAGCCCTAAGATCCTAAGATGCTGCCAAAATGCCCTGCACCATATCAGGCTTTATTAATAAATGTTTTATTAAATTATATAACCAGAAACAGAGCCTATTTAAGGTTTAAACTATAAAAAGAGACATGTATAGACATTTTCCCGACCATATCTGAATTCACAGTGCTTCACAACCTGTGGGGGCTCTAGGAACATGACCCCAGTGCACTCCAGCCCTCCGTGGTCCCAGAGGATATCTGCTTACTGAGCTTGCTGGCCTGAGCTTGCTGGCCTGGGGCTTTAGTTCTTTCTCTCCCTTCCCAGCTGTGCTCCATCAGACGAGCCATCAGTCCCTGGAGTGGCCTGTGGTTGGGCTCTGTGCAGGAGGGCTGGGCAGTCAGCCTGAGTGAGCCTGAGATGGTTGAGATTCCAGAGGCAGGAGCGGAACTCAGGCCTGATGACTGCAGTGCCTGCCTTCTCCCCACGGCACCATCCTGCAGGGCGCTGCTCCCAGGTTTGCATCTACTCTAACATGACATCAGGGTGGGGGTCAGATGACCTGGGAGTTGACCCCAGTGCTGTCACTGGCTCATGGCCAACATCAGGGCCTCCAGGCCTGTGTCCTCATCTATGAAACATGGTATCAACTGCTCACCCCCCAATCGGGCTATATGGAAGTGGAAATGCTAGGCAATGTGTGCCACATACATTTGAGCACGCTGTGGTTTGCTTCCTCTCACTCTCTGCCTTTCCTGTACTGGAATTATCTTCAGCCTCTAACCGATTTCTCCCCAATTGTCTTGCTTATTCTCTCCAATCTATGCTTTGTCTACAGACATTTTCTGTTTCTCTCTCTCTTCTCTCTGTCTGTCTGTCTGTCTGTCTGTCTGTCTGTCTGTCTGTCTTCTCTGTTTTCTTCAGTACTCATGACCTTCATACTTTCATAGTGAGTCACATCCCCAGCCCTTCTTATTTTTTTATTCCCTGAGACAGGATTTTGCTATATTGCTATGTTGTCTAAGCTGGGCTGAAATTTGCAATCTTCCTGTTTCAGCCTCCCAGAGGGCTGGAGTGTAGACCTGAACCACCATGCCAGACTTGTGTATAAGATGGCAGACCTCAAATGGTCCTCCTGCGAATGAAGTCGGAAAGCTTCTCCCATGCCCAGGTGTTCCTGGGGCATTACTGACCCAGAGCCTATGCTAGCCAGGCAGATAGGCTCCTCCCAGATAGAGCAGGAGATGGAGCACTATCACTATCACACTTCATTTCTCTAGCATCCTGTCTGAGTGCTGACATTATAATCTTCTAGCCAACTTTTCATCAGTCCAAGTCTCCTGCAGCTCTCACTTTTTAGGTGCAGCCATCTTCACTTCTGGCTCAGCTTCTGGAGAAACTCAATACTGAGCTGGGGCCCACTATGTCCAAGATGCCCTGAGCCAACGGTGTATTCACAGAGGCAAGCAAAGGGCTGAGGGGTGAGCCAAGACCCACCAGTATTCTCCTGTCAGCAGCAGCTTGGGGCACAGGCTTTCTCTCAGGACAGAGGAGCCAACTACAAGCACCTCTGCTCTGGGGTTGGAAAGAAAAGATGCCCAACTCTAACCTTAGCATTATGGAGCCTGAGGCAGCAGTATTGCAACTTTATCAGTCAGTGCTTATTGGGAAAGATTTAACGCAAGATGTACAAACATGTAAGAATGCACAAGGTTGGCTTGTGAATTACAGCAGCACCCAGAGTACAGTGACAGAGGTGGAAGAGGGCCAAAGGTCTGTGTGTGTGCTGAAGAACTGAAGGATTCAGGTGATACATGTCCCGCATCAGTCTGTATTACAGAACCAAGGGTTCATGCCAGAAGGCTGGAGTGTCTGTTCTGGAGGCTGAAGAGTCTGTGTTTGCAGCCTGGAGATAGCATCTGATGTGAAGGTGAGGATGCTTCCTCCAAAGAAACAGATGTGAGCCTCCCTTCTTTGTTTCCCCTTCATAGCATGCAAGTAACCAACCACCTAGAATCTTCTGCCTGCAGGAAATCCTCTCTGCCACACCCAGAACCATGCTGGTCCAATTTAGCTGGGTGTTTCTTACTCAAGTTGACGCAACCAGTTAGCTATCCCAATCCACTCCTTGTCAGCTTGATACCTTTAAAACACAGTCTGCAGATACAAAGACAAGTTCATAATTACACTCACCATGTTGAAACTCTCCTGTGTACAAACAGGAATATACTGATTCATATCCTAGAATAGAAGGCAGGTTTACTCCGCATGGTTCTTATTCCTAACATTGCATAACTTGAACTTTAGAACATAGGTCTAACAATACTAAAGAGCCAATACTAAGTTTACCAATACTGTGTTACATAGGAAGCATATTAGGAAAGAATCACTTCAATTATACGTATCATTTCTGTACCTGATTTCTGGGTTGTAGATAGTATTTAGAGCTACCTTCTACTGTCCGTTCTGTGTTGAGCCTTCAGAAAGCACTGAAGCAGGTCTTGGTTCTTTGTCTGGTGAGGTGACACATACTCTCTTTCCTGAAGGCTTTGGGCCATTTGCCCTTCTGTCTGGATTAGGTTGCTTAGCTTCCCATTCACTTTAAAAACAGCATGGTGAACAAATAGATGTTCTAAGGGATCTCCTGCTCTGCCAATATATTCTGCCTTCCTGCACTGTAGAGTAATGGCTCAGTTTTCCCTTCATAGCCTGGGTCAATCTCCCCCACCAACACCATCGTCCTCTTTTTAGCTTGTTTCCTCAGAGGCAAGAGACCGAAATGGCAAAGGGAATGCTAGCTTCCAGCTCAGTGGTATCATTGTTGTGCTTCCTGGTACAAGGCTTCCCCCCTCTAGAACAAGGACTTCGAAATCAGCAGAGCAGAAGGCCATGGGAACAGGAAGCAAAATGGCTCTTAGTGGACCACGGGGGTAATGGTGAGTGGTGCCGTTCTCATTGGCGCCCCTCGAATCCTGGCTGTGGGAGCCACAGTACCACATAGTGGATGCAGATTCAAGGCATATGCAGCCTTTCGGAGAATCCTGCCGCAACCCTGCAAGCTACTGCCATCCAGCTGGCACTGTAACTGCGTCTTCGAAGAAGCACTCCACCTTTCTATCCGCCCAGCCGCTTCTGGGCGGTGAGAAGCACCACAAAGCCGGTGAATTCCATGAGCGTGCACCCAGTGCCTCACTTATTTGACCATACAACTTCATCTTTGGTCACAGGCAGTGCTGTGGACGACAGTGGACAAGGCATGCTGTGAGTCCACGGAGGGTAGTTTTGGCAGAGCCATTCCATGCAGTGAAGGCAAGTCCATGTCCAGAATAAGTGTCTATGCCAGTGAGGACAAAGTGCGGTCCCTTCCCTGATGGAAGTGGTCCAGTATAATCAATCTGCCACCAGGTCACAGGCTGATCACCTTACGGAAAGATGCCACATTCAAGACTCAGTGTTGGTCTCTGCTGTTGCCATATTGGGCATTCAGCGGTGGCTGTAGCCAGGTCACCCTTGGCAGTGGAGTGTGTGCTACTGAGCCCATGCATAACCTCCACTCCTGCCACCATGGCCACTGTTCGTGGGCCCACTGAGCAGTGACAGTGAAGGAGGTTGGCTACTATCCACAGAATGGGCCATTTTATCCATTTGATTGTTAGAGGTTTTTTCTTCTGAGGTCCTGTTTGGTGAGTGCTTACATGGCAACTAAGTATTTTTATATCCATTGCCCACATGGAGAAGTCTGTCGTAGTTATTTTTCTCACTGCTGAGACAAAACACCTGACTCTCCAAGTTGAAGGGGGGGGGAGTTGATTTTGGCCACCAGTTTGTAGAGTTTTCAGATAACAATTGACAGCTCCAAGGTGGGGTGGCAGGGTAGAAGGGCACCGCAGAGGGGAAACAGTCGGTGACAAGCAGGTAAGAGCCAGCAAAGCAGCAAGCAGAGAAAGGGACAGGCAGCGACCCTATTCTGTCCTTTATGTCTTATCCAAGCTTCCAACCCATGCTTAGGGCCTGTAGCACTCACATCCAGCGTTAGGTACGAATCCACGCAATCGACCAGACCAGGCATTCTGACACAAGAAGATTTATTGGAGGTAGGAGCAAGCAGGCTGCCTGTCTAGCAGACCAAGGCAGCAGCAAACAAGGAAAAGCACAGGGCTTTTTAAGGTTTTTTGTGGGAAGTGTGATTGTGGGCTGGAACAGCCAAGGGACAGCTAGTCTTGGCAGGGCTGCCTGCTCTGTGGGGGACTTTCAGTGTTAACAAAAGAGAGTCTCTGTGGTTTTCTGTCCAGGTCAAACTTGGGCAGGCCTGTTCTGCAATTTTGACCAAGGAGAAACGAGCTGAGACCAAGGTACAGAACAGGGAGTGTTTGGGCAGGGTGCCTGGGAAACCTTGAGTTCTGACCCATCACTCAGGGTGGGGCAGCCTTAATCTTAGCCTCACATCACAAATCAATCCCAGCATACCGAATTCACATCCTGAATCCAGCCACCTCTAAAAAGCCTATCTGTGACCGTGTGAGGCGTCAATGAGGCGTTAATCTTTACATCAACCCTATGAGATTGGCAAGATGATCTTTCATCTTATAAATAAAGAATGTGAAGACACAGAGTCTAAGAAATTAATTTCCTTGGGCCCACACAGCCAGGGAGCAGCAGAGGCAGGACTTGAACCCAGGCATCCTGACTTCTGGCCCAGGCTTTCAGCCATTGTTATACCATGCATCCTCTGAGGGGAGGGCAGAGCCTCCAGGGAAGCGTGGCCCAGCAGGGACAGGCCATGCGCTGCTAAGGTGCTGAGAAGTGGGGGCTCCTTGCCAGCCCCTGTGATCACCCACCATGGGACACGGAAGGAAAGCAATGGAGTGCTTGGACCAGCTGCTCCAGGAGCATGCTTGCCAAGCTTTGGTCTCTTTGGGTCTTACAGTTATTTTTATTATTTTGCTGTCATCACAGAGAAGAATAAACCAAACAAATACTACCAGGATCAATGCTTGTCCTGCTTAGAACGTGAAGCCCGAGACCCTGATCCCTTAGCCACACTGGTTCCAACACATCTTGGTAACCGGATCCTGTCTCATCCATCCTGTCTCAAGAGAACAAAGCCAGCATCTGCAAAGCAGGCAGCAATTCCATGCTGTTCGGCAGCTCCTGGAGCAGCATTGCTCAGAGCCCAGGGCCTGCACTCGGGCGGGCAGAGCAGGTCCTGCTCTCTGGCTCTGGGATGCAATCTGCAGAGCTGCAGCCTTAGTGATGGGCAGCAACTGCCAGAGAGAAAGCGCTTACTGGGCGGCTCCTGGGAGCCAGGAGCAGTCCTCCTGGTACACAGTGTCTCTCCCCGTCTTGGGTCCTTCCAAGGCTTGGGTTAGCAGTGGGGTGCCTGGCACAGCTCCCGATGTGCTTGTCAGCAGTGACCCCGTGGCTCAGAGACGAGAGTCAAGATCAATCCATTTTCCATCCCAGAATAAGCAACCCCAGCAAGTGAACGCAGTGTCATGAGTGTGTGTGACTGATGGCCAGGAAAGGCAGCAGGAAGAACAGCAGCTGGCCTTCCTGGCCCGTGTGGACACACATAGCAACATGATGGGTTTGGGGCTACCCTGAGCAGGAGCAGCCATGGGCCTGGGGACTTGGCCCACTTCAGAGAGCCTTGGGTAATTCCTTACCCCAGCGTCTCCAAGACAGGACAGCCAGAGGAGCATTCATGTGACCTTTGAGACCACACTTTTCCCCTCTCCACAAGCATTCACTCTGGCCCATGGCCTGTTGGATCTTAACCATAGTATTCCAGTCCTAGCCGTATTCTAACACCCCTATCATTCACACTTAATTTGATGGACACTGAATTTCATTAGCGACAGCAGATTACATGCCATTCGCTAATGAACAGCGTGGCTCGGGACAGGTTCCTTCAGCTCTGTGTTCTGTGTTTGCTTCACCTAAATCATCACCTGGCTTTGAGTGTCTGTTATGCCGTGTGGCTGGGTTAAGATCATGCATGCTTTCTCTGATGTCTATTATACATTTAGGAATGTGGGTCTGTCTCACAGTGTTAATCTTATTCTCTTCCCAGGCTGCCTTGGTGACTACCAAGGTTCCCTTGTACCCGCCACGCGTCCCCCACACCCACAGAAGAGGATGGAGTCAGGAGCTCATCTCAGAAAGCAGCTGCTCACTGCTCTCCTCCCAGCCCCCTGCCTGCCCTCTCTTATCTTAATCTTTGCTCCCACATGCAGATATGTGGTGCCCCCAATTAGAAGACTGTGGCTAAGGTGTCCAGGGGTCAACCCACTCAGTCTTTCTACTCCTCCTGCCCTGGCAGTTCAGTGAAGAAGGTGATTGTCTGACCCTTTCTGACTTCCAGCTTGTAAGAATTTGCAGAAATGGCAGCTGACTGAAGCAAAAGGCGCGTTAGGCTTTATTCTGCACAAGCCAGTAGCATTTCATATTCAAGGGGGGAAAATCAGAGCAATTTTCAATCTGGATTTTGGTTTGTTGCTTTCTCTCCTGTTCTTCGGTTCCAACCCTATTAAAATGAATGCTGGGGGTTGGCTAGGGTAGCTGCCTGGCAGAGGCCAGGCTAAGTGGGCTTCCTGCTGATGGCTGGATACGTGGGGCATGCTGGCATTGCTGGTCTCTTCACACTTTAAAATGTAGGGTCATTCCAATACCCAGCGCGTGTTCACTTGCACTTTTTAAAAAATGTATTTGGAACAGGGTCTCACTGCACAGCTCGGACTTGTAGTGACCCTCCTGTTTTCAGCCTCTCCAGCACTGGGATTCCAGGCACACATCCCTACGCCTGGACTTGGTCACCAGCTGAGTGTGCCTGGCAGCGGGTCTGGCATGGCATGCAGTACCAGGCATCGAACCCTGGTCCCTGTGCTTGCCTAAGCAGGCGCTTATCCCACTGAGCTATCTTGCCAGCCCTTCACTTGTACTTTCATAGTGCACGGGTCTACAGGATGGAAATGAGGATGAGGTACAGAGACAGCCAGGTGCACTGCAAGGCTTGGAGTCAGAGGGAAAGACATAGGGCTTTCTTTTAAGGGAAGAGAACCTTATCATGGCAGCCAGCATGCTGAGTCCTTACAGTGAGCTGAGTGGCATTTTAAACACTGACCATACTCAGCACTGTGCCCATCAATTCCGTTTAATCCTCCCACAGCCAGGATTCTTTTGTTGTCATCCTATGTGACCAATGGGGCAAGTTTCGGAAAGTGAATCAATGTGCTCAAGATGACACAGCTCAGGAGCGACAGAGCCAGGACTTGAATCCAAGTGACCTGGCTGCCAATTGCAGTCTCTCTGTCAGAACCAGATACTTCCTCTCATGGGATCAGGTTCCTATTCAAGAATGATCCCTCCAGCAGCACAGACTGAGAAATATCTGGGCATAAAGCTGGATGCATAAGGAAACACTGGAGAGCGGGTCTTAACCAAAGGATTTCTCCCCAGAATATATACAAAGTGGAGGCTGGAATAGATGTTTGTAATTGATGTTCAGAGCAGGAATATCCACAGCAGCTAGTATCTGGACACAGGTCCAGAGATGGATGGATGCCTGCACACACACGAGGATTACTCAGCCTTAGAAAAGCGAGGGCGTTCTGACACAAGATACAGCACACTGCGGCTTGAAGATGTTATGCTGAGTAGAGCAGCCAGTCACGTGGGACACATACATGATTTCACATGCTAGAAGGACTTGGGGCAGTCAGGCGCATGGGGATACAAAGCAGAGCGTTCACTTCCAGAGATGGGAAGTTAGAGCCTAATGGCTGATGAGCAGGGTTTGGTGGGCACACAGCAACATGGAGCGCCCAGTGCTAAAGCAAAGCGTGCTTCTCAGGACCCGAATGGTAAGTTTGGTGCTGTGCTCATCTACCAGAGCACACGTGAAGGGAAGGATGAATGCGTAATGCCAGTGCGCTTCCTGCAGTTTCCTTCTGGCTCTTTCCCCCCCCTCCCCCTTCGCCCACAGGGGCTACGTGCACATGCTGCTCGGACGTTGTATACGTCGTGTACTTCAATACACATTTGGGCATCATCCGGGCTTCTTCGTGATACCACGGTTCCGAGCAAGAAACCAGCAGACCCCAAAGCCTCTGGTTTCTAGGGTCTCAAGTGTCTCTAGGGTGAGGGCACGAGGGGAGAATAAATTCACGAGGATGATTTCTGCAGTCCATTCCTTTAGATAAAGCAGGGGGAAGGGGCAGAGTAAGTGCCCCCCAACACAGCAGGGCTAGAAACGCGGAGGTGTCAGAGTTGGGTTACCTGATTGGAAACCCCGGGGTGCTATTTCTGGGTATTGTGCAAAGTCGTGTCCTCACTTTAAGAGTCAGATGAAGATCTTTGTCCTCGTAGCCATTAGGGTGCGGGTAAGTGTGGCCCAGCAAGAGGGTCAACAGTGACACGCTGTGCTCCCATAGGGCAAGTTGCCCGCTGCTGGGGGAACAGCCTGCTGCTGAACCAGGCATGATAGGAAGGGAGGAGGCAGCAGGCCGAGCAGGTGGAGCCTAACACCACCATTTATCAGGTAAATGGCGCTACTGGAGAGAGCAGTCTTCATTATCAGAAGGAAATAAATCATTCAGTCCTCCACCTACTGATGTTCCTTTGCTATGAAGCCCAGTCAACAACTCACCAGACGGTTGCTGGCTTTAAAATGCCACCAGAACCTGTGCTTAGGATTAGCAGGCTGCAGGGCACTAGAAAAGGAGAGGGTTGGCTTCTGAAAACTGGTAAGCAGTCAGGTGGGAGCAGGCTGAACCAGGGTAGCATTGCCTCCTGCTGTGTGGGGCAGGGTGAAGAGGGGGTCTGGCGCCATGTGATTTAGTCACATTGCCTCTCCAAGGGCCACAGGAAGCCACTTCATGCACATTTCCTACACAGAAGGGCCTGAGTGTCGTGGCGAGCTCTGCCCTTGTTGCCTTGAAAGTTGTCATAATTTATGAACAAGGGCCCTGGCTTTCCTTTTGCAGTACAAATTCTTTTTTTTGTTGTTGTTATATTTTATTTTTAAATTTGTATTTATTTACTTGTTTTGTGTGTATCTGTGTGTGTGTGGCCAGCTCAGCCCACCAGGGGGCGGGGCTGGCTGGCATGTG
>NDGM011234816.1:1532-12226 GCA_002564305.1 Octomys mimax | reverse complement strand
GCAGCAGCAGCGGCAGCAGCAGCAGCAGCAGCAGCAGCGGCAGCAGCAGCAGCAGCAGCAGCAAGGGCGGCCTGGAAACTTCAAGGGTGAATCCCACTGATGTAATTAAACTTCGCTCAGGGCCGGCCAGACAGCTCATTGGACAAAAGCGCGTGCTTGGTCAGATCCAGCGGCCAGAGTTAGATCCCCAGCCTGCCAAGCCAGCCCTGCTTGCGGGGCACACTGAGGCAGCGATTGAGACTGCTGTGGTGAGCGCCTGTGATCCCAGTACTTGGGAGGCTGAAAACAGGAGAATTACTACGAGTCCGCTCAAGTAATGGGACCCTGTAGATTCCGTACTAAATACCAAACAATAAATAAATAAACTTTGCTCACTTATAGCATATATTTCCATTAGTTGAAGCCATTAGGCTCATGTACACGGCGTATCCTTATTTTACTTATTTCCCTTCCCTTCCTCCGCACTCCTTACATACATACCCTTGAATTACCTCCCTGTCGCAAGAAACCCACCTCCTAATCCCTGTCCATCCATTTTTTATTGCTTTGTTCTTTGCCCCATT
This sequence comes from Octomys mimax, assembly GCA_002564305.1. NCBI lineage: Eukaryota > Metazoa > Chordata > Mammalia > Rodentia > Octodontidae > Octomys > Octomys mimax. The sequence goes on along the minus strand of NDGM011234816.1, from coordinate 11,663 downwards.
CTGTACCTGTAACCACTGCCCAAGATGATTATGAACTCCATGAATTGAAAACACATACTAATAAAATAAAATATTAAAAATAAAATAAAATTCCTTACTGAAAATAAAGAAGTGAAGTGAATCTCCAATCTGATAATAGAACTCTGTGGAAACAGCTGAAACCTAAGGTTCCCAGTAGCAACATAATTGGCATCCCAGTAGGAATAGCACTTTGGAAATATCCATTCTGTTTCCAAACCCGAGTCTTCTCACATCCAGAAGATGCTGATTAAAGGAGTCATGTCTCTAGAAGGCGGACCAAATAGCTTAGCAGATTAAAGCGCCTGCTTAGGCAGATGCAGCAGCTGGCTTCCGATCCCCGATCCCCAGCTTGTCGTGCTGGCCCCGCCCCCAAAGCTCACTGAGACAGCCATTGAGAGCCTGTGATCCCAGCTGTTGGGAGGCTGAAAGCAGTCAGATCACTATGAGTCTGATCTATGTGATAAGATTCTGTAGACCCTAATAGACCCTTACTAAAATACCAAAAGAAGAAGAAGAAGAGAAAGAGGGAGCGAGAGAGGGGGAGGGAGGGGGAGGGAGAGGGAGAGCAGGAGGGGGAGGGGAGGGGGATGAGGGGGAGGGGGAGCAGGAGGGGGAGAAGAAGAAGAAGAGGAGGAGGAAGGAGGAGGAGGAGGAAGCAGCAGCAGCAGCAGCAACAACAGCCGTGTCTCTGTAAGCAAAGGACCATCCAATACCATAACAAGTGCATACAGTGGACATTCAACAAGCCCATTCTCAGAAATCCCTATAACTTTTTCATGAGTAACAAACAATGGAAACCAGAAACTTCAGTTCTTTCCAGAGTTGCTGGATTCATGGCCCAAGTTTATTGATGCTGATCTCCCAATAACTGAAGGGCCATCGTGGCTTACACGTTCAGAGTTAGAGGTGAGGTAAGAGTAAGTCGGGCGCATTCTGTTTTCTCTCAGCATTTTCCTCATGTGCTGACCAACTGGTGGTCATGTTCCAGATCCCAAATGGATCACAGAAGGCGTAGTCCGCAATTTGCAGAACCTTTACAGAAATTCTTCGGAGTACAGAATAAGAAATGGCACATTAAGAAGGCCGAGCAGCAGACACCAAACAAGCTCCTATGCATAAAACTATTAAGTCAAAATGAATATTTCACATAAGTATCATAACAGAAACTAGCATAAGCCTCTGTCTTAGCGTTCTCATTGCTGAGGAAAAATGCCTGACACCTAGTTTAAAAGAGGGGACCTGCAGAGGATTCCACCATGGTGGGTGGAGCTACGACAAAGTAGTCATGGCAGAGGGTCGTGGTGGACGAAACGTGCTCAGCCTATGGCACTAGGCTGAGCAGCCAGGGAGAGGAGCCAGGGAAAAAAAAGGACCCCACCAGGCCACATCTCCATGACAACTTCCAACCAGGGCCACCTCCTCCTAGGACATGAACTACTGAGCCCACAATGACAGGGAAGCTTCATGATCCCATCACCCTTCCAATGGGAGGCTGTGGAGGGGGATGTAGATTGAAACCAGAATACTCTAAGGACACAGAGAATGTGGGGATGATAGTTTCTATCATATTGCTGTAGTACATAGCTAACCAGTCTTGTCCTTGCCAAACCAAACATCAGGCATGATGGTTGTCTAAGTTGTTTTCTTTTTCCCTTTGTCACAGTATCCATGGCCCCCATCCACAAAATAAAGGAGAAGTTCCTTTAGAACGTGACCCTTGTGGATGTTTCAGTCCACAGTGAGATGACTCCATGCAGGTGGCATGGCAGAGAAGCATGGCAGAGAGGAGTGGCAGAGGAAAGCTGCTGTGGCACGGTGGCAGGGAAGCAGAGAGAGAAGGGAGGAGCAGGAAGAGATAAGCCCTTCCAGGCCACACCGCCAGTGATCTACCTCTTGCAACCAGATTCTGCCTCCTAGAAGCTAGTCAGCTGTAAAGAAATCAATGGGGGAATCCACTGATGGGTATGACAGGCCCATATTCTAGTCACCACCCAAAAGCCCACCCGAATGTGACAAGGCTTGGGGGCCACATCTAGGTATAAGGCATAGCAGTGGCACACACCAGTATATCCATCAGCACTTACAAGAGCTGAAGCTCTGAAGCAAGGTTCTTCAAAAGGCTGTACATGCTCTGAATAAGATGTAACACAGGACACATAAATTTACAAGATTGGGCTACGATGACCACCCGCTGAGTCAAATATAGAGCAGTGCAAAAGATCTGTCTGTGCGCTAGAGATATGAAGGATCCAGGTGAAGGCCTAGAGCCCACAGGAGTATCTTTTAGGAGTCCACATTAGGAGGCTGAAGGATCTGCAAAAGGATCTGTACTGGGAGGTCAAAGAGTTGGTGCTAGAAGCTAGAGTCACCAGCAAGCCAAAAGGTCAGCAATGCAACAGAAAGCCAGAAAACAATGCCCAAGATTAAGATGAAGACTGCAGCTCCTCCAGTGACCAGCTCAAGCTCCACCAAGAAAATTCAGCCACAGTGAAGCTCTTCCAAGGAAAATTAGGTGAAATCCTTCCCTCTGAGGTCTCCTTAAGTACTGTCCTGACAACAGTCCTCCTGAAAGCCTGTCTTCCATACCCAGAAAAATGCTGAAACAATTAAGCATTCCCCATTCAGGTTTAAAATCCACTCGCCGCCACCACCACCACCTGCAATGTCCACACTCTGGGAAGTTGAGGCAGGAAGATCACATGTACGAGCCTAGCCTGGGCTACTTGGCAATTCAGCTGGTTCCCTTCTTGAAATAAAGCTAGAAAACAAGGACTAAAAATTGGAGGAGAGTGCCAGCAACTCAGACTCTCCAGGACTATGTCCCCAGAGTGTGGAAAACACTAGCCTTGAGAAGAACTGACCAAGGTGAGTTGGGGGCTCACAGGAACCATGAGGAAACAGATGGAGGACAAGAATATAAGATTAACTGCTACGGAAGAAATTGGAACACCCACACCCAAGTGGTGGTACAGCAGGAAGACAGTAAAAGTAACTTTTTTTTTTGTCTTCTTTTTCAGACAGCGTCTCACTGTACAGTTCAGGCTGGCGTTGAGCTCATTTCATAGCCCAGGCTGGTCTTGAACTCACAATGATCCTCCTACCTCAGCCTCCCAAGTGTTGGGATTATAGGTGTGGGCCACCAGGCCAGGCAAAATAACTTTTCTACTGATGGAGATGTAGTGACCTGGACTGGGAGCATCTTATGCAGTTGGAGACAACAGTTAGAACATGTGTGGCAGTATGTCAATTGATCCCCTAACGTCAAAGTTCTGTGAATGACAGATACAGTCACAAAGAGCAGAAGCAGGCGGGGCCTCCATTTTATTTAGGAAAGAGCTCCAGGCTGGAACTTTAGAGCCCCATGGTCACTTCAGTGCTAAATTCCCAGGGTGGAATGAGGAAAGGGCAGCTAGTCACAGAAACTGCTGAACAGCACAGCTGGGGGAGGGGAAGGCTCCCTGAAAGCTGGCAGCCACAACGAGGGTCACGCACACTCTGCTCCACTGGTGGGCAAAAGCCAGTCTTAGCTGCACCTACGAAGAGTGGAGGCTCACAGTGGCAACTTGTCCTCCTTTTTCACAGACTTTGATACCCAGCACTGCCCTGACAGCACTGTCCTCGGTCTTCCTATGCAAACACACACCTGCCCTGCATGGAGTTCTGTTCCTTAGCATGACCCCGAACAAGGGAGCCATGAAACTAAAACAGTTGATATTTCTTTTGTTTGTTTGTTTGTTTCTCTTCTTAATTGTTCCTTATCTGACTGCATTATTCTCTCATTTTTTATCTTTATTTTTCATTTAAGAGGAAAAAGGGAAAGATCTCATTCAACAGGGAAAGAGGGGAAAGAAGGAAAGGAAAGGGAAATGTGAAGAATAAAGCTATGCTAGTTACAAGAACCTAATAAACCAAATCAATGCAGACATTATAAGGCATAGCTTGTGTTAAAACAAAGAGTATCAAGTTTTATTAAAAGGTGATTGGAGGGGAATCAGAACAGGAGGGGGAGGGGCCTTAAAGGGAAAGGCAATGGATAAAAAAACAAACGTAATATGTACATGTACTCCCCACAAGGACTACTACATGAATTAGAAACATACTAATAAAATAAAATAAAAACTTAAAATGAGTAGGTGTATGGCTCATTGTGAAGACCCTGAATTCAATCCCCAGTACCGCACTCCCAAATAGATCCTAGCTGCGTAACAATGGTCAGATGGTACATTGCGCTTGGTATGTGGTGGGCGAATTCTCCCTCGTGCTCGTTAGGACAGCTGTACAGCGCACGGGTTGCCCAGGCCCCACTACGCACTTCCAGAAGCTTCCGTGCTGATAGAATGACTTACTGAACATGCAGCTGAAGTGCCACTAGGGGGAAGCACCTTGTGGAGCGCCACCTTCTACTCTTCAACCACTGGGCACCTCAAACAGGCATGTCGCATAGGAGTCATTTGCGAAATAACAGCTCTGCCTGGTTTAACAATAAAGTATCATTCTGCTCCATAGGCAAAATTATGCATATACAGTACCACTGTGAAGCATGGTATTCCTCTAAAACATGGAAAAGGGGGGTGGGATGAATGTTCTAGTGACGCAGGATTGAGGCGGAAGTAGGTCTTCTCCCAAGCAGCTTCAGTAAGCAGCTGCAGCATTTCTAGGCTCGATGATTCTCGGGATACAACAGGAAACACTTCCAGCAGAAGACTCAGTGAAAATCATTATACTCGGCTTTCTATTTACAATCTGATTGCTCTCTGACCTTCTAGGTGTCTGGGGGCAAGGGACGTCGCCCATCTCCCTTACGACGAGTGTGCCAACTTCACAAGTTTGAAAGTAACATGTGAATCTTCCAACCACGTCTTTAAAGGTGGAGCCGCCCTCCAAGGACGCCCTGCATTGTCCACCATCATGGCCAGAAAGTGGGATTCTACCAACCCGGGATGCCGGGATGAAGCTGCTAGCCTCAGACCACTCCCTTGGGGGTCCTGCACGCTGGCTACAGCGCTACACTAGATCATCTGCTTCCCTTTAAGCAACACATTCTACTCAAACCCAGATTTCAAATAGAAACTTCACTTTTGGGTTCAGTGAGATCAATTCACAGAAGGACTAGGAGGAAAGTTAGCTAAAACTTACCTCCCAGAAGGGACCATTTAAAAGTGAATGGGAATATACAATTTAAGAGGGGAAAAAAAGGAAATATTAGGGGAGGTCGCACAATATACTTCAAGGATCATGCTTTGTGAAAAGCACCACACTTGTATCCATATATAACAAAGAAATAAAGAGTTTAATTTGCACAAGCCCAACAGGAACAAACTCGGGCCCCAATAAGGCGTTTCTCAGAATAGTCCCAGTTTCCACCACTAGAGGGAGACAGTGGATTCACTGGTGTAAGAGCAAAAATTTATGCGCGAGAGGAGGAACGCACCATTTGGACAGAACTGGGTCCTAATACTTGTCCTGATAATTATCTATGGTTAAAAACAAGAAAAGATAAAATACATATAAAAGACATATATCTAGTGAAGCATTCTAAATATCTGAAACTATCTGAGGTACAGGAAATAACACCTAAGAGTTGAGAGAGGAAAGAAAACTCTTGCTTTAAAAAATACTGCAGACCAGTACCTACATTTACAGTAAGTTCTCACCTCTTAGAGCTGATACTCATCTCTAAAATATAATGGTGCTAGAAAGACCATTCATGTCTTTGTCTTTCCAGGTCAAGACCTTATTACTTTAAAAATTTCTTTAATATTCAAAATCTGAGATAACCAACTTTTGAAAACTGAATCACTCCTCCAAGTCTAAAAGCCAGTGAATTCACACAGGACAGGACCAAGGACAAAATACAGAAATTCTAGAATATATCACATGACCTTTTGACAGCCATAATAAATGTGGGCTTTTATTTGGTTTTGATTTGTTTTTAGAGGTAGGGATCAAACCCACAGCCTTACATATGTTAGGCAAGTGTCCCACCATTACAGCCTGAGTGCCAGACAATATATGTGGAATATAGGACTTTGATTTCATGAATTAAATAAACCTGTATTTTGTTTGAACATTGGTGGAACTCAGCACAAGTAGAAACAACTATATGTACTAGTAAATGCTCTAAGCATTTTACTGAGATGCTAGAATTATAACTTAGGCTTTCAGTATATTACCCAAATAGAGAAACCCAAATAGCAATACAGAAACTCTGAATTTATGGATATATTTTACAGCAAGTCAGTAAGTGAGTAGCTATAATTCTTTCTCATTCAAGCAACAGAGCCATATGAATAATAATATCAAGATCTTGTAATTTCAAGCATCATATTTGGGACATGGGCAGGAAGGTTTCCATACAGGACCAGAAGATGACCTTTACTGTCTATTCCTGGAAAGGTAGAATGTGCCTGCGATCCCAGCACTCTGGGAGGCTGAGGTGGGGGGGGGGGGTCTACCATTTCAAGCTCAGCCTAGCAAACTCAGAAATTTAGGGAGACCCTGTCTCAAAATAAATAATAAAATAAGGGTTGGGAATACAGCTCAGTGTAAAGTCTCCGGGTTCGATTTTCAGTAGAAACAAATAAACAGAACAAAACTAAAAAAAAAAAAAAGACCTATGACATCTAGAGTGTGTCAAACCTGACTATAAACACAAGTAAGACCCCCACATGGGCTTTGGGTAACTGGGAAGTCATTTTCTGTGTTTCTTCTCTGAGAAATGACCATCCTATTGATTTCAATTGGTGTGCTGTAGGGTTTTTGGGTTTTTTTGTTTGTTTGTTTGTTTGTTTTGGTGGGGGGTTTTTGTTGTTGTTTTTGTACTGGGGATTGAACTCAGGACTCTAGGCTCACCAGGCAGGCACTTGGACTACTGAGCAATGTTTCCCAATTGATTGTTTGAAGTCAAATAATGAATATAAAACTCTTAGCACTTTGCTGGCAGCTCCAGTAGGGATTATGACTTTCTCAGAACATAGTCCTTAGTACATGCTAGCTGACCATGAAGTCTTCACAGGAGGCCACACACAAGTCTACTGAGCTGCCCTCAGTGACTAAAACATTGACCATCTTCTTTCTTGTTCTCTTGCTCTTTTGACCAACAGATCAAGACATTCTCACTATTCTTATGTCCCTTTTCTTCCATATTTGGATTTCTGTACTTTAACTATATTTACTGCATGTGCGCAGCTCCATGCCCTATCGAGATGGTGTATACCAACATTGCCACCCTTCAGCAGACGCAGTTTTTCTGTCTTAATCCTGGAATATGAGGACTTCGATTTTTATGAATTAAATAATTCCTGTATTTTGTTTGGACATTGGTGGAATTCAGCACAAGTAGAATCAACTAGGTGCAATAGTAAACTCTCTAAGCCATTTAAGGAGACATTGGAATTATAACTTAGGCTTTCAGTTTACTACTCAAAGATATGGGGAAGGAATCAGGATTTATGGCTATATTTTACACCAAATCAATCACCATTTCTGAGAACTGTGATATTTCACAGGGCTGGGATTTTACACAAGCCAATAAAGACATTCTTTTGTCTTGGGAGTCAATGCAATGATAACCATAATACCAAAAGACCGGTTTTTAAACAACCAACATCATTGTCAGTAGTCAGCAAAAAGAAACATTTTCAGAGATGTGGGCTTTAAAACACAAGATATTATTAAATACAAGTCCAAAAAGGACAAATCCGTAGAATAATGAACAAAGTATTTTACTAAAAGTAAATTCTGTCAAATTCTGCACAAAAGTGATGCACATTATGCAAAAGCAATTAGAACTTGATGACAGAAAAATCTTTTTGTAAAAATGTTGAACTCTTTCTGTAACTGTAATATTGATAAATATTGCAAGGAGTCTATTTCCTTTTATTTTTAAAGGTAATTATGTGTAAATTACTATTACCTATAAAATTGAAATTATGGCTCATAACATCTACTTGGCAAAAATACAGAAATTCCTGTTTATTATTCAAGCTCATAGTTGTCCAATACAGTAGGAATTATCCACAGAGAACTATGGGTGTGAAAAATACAGTACTGAACTGAGGAATTGCATTTAGTCTCGGTTCATTTTTATTTTATTTTATTTGTAATTTAGGGAAGGGTCTACAGGGTGTTCAGTGTCTCACTACTAGATCGGACTCATAGTAATCCACGTTTACAGCCTCCCAACAGCTGGGATTACAGGCATGGGCCACCATGCCCAGTCTCAATTGCTGTCTCAGTATGCCCTGGGGGTGGGGCCAACACAGCAGGCCCGAGGATCGAACTCCAGGCCCCTGCACCTGCTCACAGGAGCTTTAATCCATTGAGCTTTTGGCTAGCCCTCTTGGTTCATTTTTAGAATGCCAGAGATAAAATAAAAAATTTCTTATTAAACATAACTTTATTGTTTTAATCCTAACGTAATTTCTTTAATTGTTGAAAAATTGACATCTAATTGAGTATATCATATGTACATAACTGATTTGAAAAATATCGTGTAAAATAATAAAGACCCCAATCTTACATTACTTATTGAAAAATGGTAATGTTTAAGTCAAATTACATAAAATCTATTATTAAAATAATTTTACCTATTTATTTTACTTTTTAAAACCATGGCAACTAGCAAGTTTTAAATTACGTGTGTGGTTAATAGTTCTACTTATCAGCACTCACCTTGGGATCTAGAAAGAGCTACTTCCTCAAGTTCCACGTGGAAGAATGGCAGCAAATCTTATGTTAAATTTGCCTTCCCAAAGAACATTTAAACTTTGGAGAAAAAACATGGAGGAAAAAAATCTCTGAAAGGCCTGAGAAACAAACAAAAGCAAAGCTAGATAGAAATCGAGCCTTGAAAGAAAGAAATATTGATGGATATAATGACGTATATTAAGCTTTATACCTGCAGCCATTGTTTTTTGTAATATTTATTTTTATTTGTTGCTTTTTCATCTAAAGAGAATGCAACATAGAAAAAGGAAAAATTAGAAATGATACAAAACTCCTAACAAAGTAATAGGAATTCAACAATGGTTGCTGTATTACATAATGTTTTCTTCAAATTAGTGGTTCAGATTACCAGATAGAAGCATGAAAAATTGTTATATTATTATTATTATTATTATTATATTATTAGTGATACCAGGGATTGAACTCAGGACCTTGCACTTGCCAAACAAGCTCTTGTTCTACTGGGCTACCTCCCCAGTCCAAAATTGGTTATAAAAAAATTATAAAAAATTTTAAAAGACAAGAAAAAAAATAAGTATCAACTGCTCTCCTCTGTAGATGAGCAGAGATCAGCGGTACAATTATCCACGCCATCCTGCATACATACGTGAACATCACACACACACACCCTCCTTTTCCTCATCCCAGCTTTTCTTTCCCTTTTAACAGATTCTTTCACTGTGGCAAAAGGGTCTGCCTGGCAGGTATTCTTCAGCCTGCAAGAAACTGGATGGATAAAATTCAACTGGAAAGTCCTGGACATGAGCAACTCAAGGGTCAGGGTGAAGTTCAATGTTGTGGGGTCCCTGGAATATGGAGGTAGAAATCCAGGAAACTAGGCAGCCCCTCTTCTGCACATGAGCATCGCTCAATTCCTTGACTCCCTCTTGAACATATTGTTGGGCAACTCCAGGGTTCACAGAGTAAAACAGCAGTCACAAGTTTGAAGAAACTGAGGGTTGACCTCAACTTCTACTGCAAGGAGACAGAGACACATGCTATAAGGTGGACTGCCTGCCAGAGGGAAAATGAATGCTCAGAAAAGGAAACAGAAGTGGCGTTTCTGAACCATCTCACTCAGAATTTGCAGGCTACAGTGATAAATTAGAAGACACACACACACACACACACACACACGAAAAGAAACATTATCCAGAGTCAAGTGAAATAGCAGTCATTAGCTGCTGGACCTGAAATGTTCAAAGTATTAGAATTTGCAGACAAGAGCTTGAACTGGTGCATTAGATCTGTGTTTCCAAAGGTAAGTTCTGTTATAATGAATAAAGAGGTTGAAGAACTAATGGAAGTTAAAGGAAAGAATCAAAAGAAAATTTTTTTCATTTATTTATTTATTTGTGTGTGTGTGTGTGTGTGTGTGTGTGT
>NDGM011234815.1:1393-12873 GCA_002564305.1 Octomys mimax | reverse complement strand
GGCATGCACTGCCACACCTGGCTAAGAATTCCTTGATGTAACAAACCTGCTCTTAAAGCATGTTTGTTGAGATAATTCTCATTGCAGGATATTTAACAAACGTGGTTCCTCAACATTGGAACTATTTTTCAGACACCAAAGCAAGGTGTGTCTGAACACTTAAACTGCTTTCACCATCCTCAACAGAGGAAGAGAATGCAGATTAAAGAAATGTATGGTTCCCAGTTAAGAACTACTTAAACTATAGCATCACAAATCCATTTGGGTCCCAGTCTTCCTTACTCTAATGATTACCATGAAAAATAAAGCCTCAGAGGCAGATGGGCCTATAAGTGTACAGGACTTTAATATATAGTTTTAAATTTCAAAATAGATCTTAGACTCACACGTTTTTCTACTTATTTTTTGTACCAGGGCTTGAACTCAGGACCTTGCACTTTCAAGACAGGTATTCATGCCACTGAGTTATCCCCCTGGCCCCACACTTCTGTTTTTTGTTTTGTTTTGTTTTGTTTTGAAAAGAAAAAAGAAAGAAAGAAATCAAAAAAAGTATTTATTGAATCAAAATCAATACTTTCTTTTGAATGCCTACAAGACAACACTGAATTCACTTTATTCAAGAATGAACCTAATATATAAAGAAGTATGCTTATATTACAAAAATATGCCAAGTTTATCTCCTGGGTGTTGAGCAAAACATTTCAATTCTTAAAGGCTACTGTCTTTGTTACTTTTCTTATTGCTCAGACAAAATAACCTGACACCCAAAGTTAAAGGGAGGGGGGTTTTTAGTTGACAGTTTGAGAAGTTTTAATGCATAATTGGCTGGCTCCAAGGCAGGGTGGCCACAGCAGAGGCAGTGGAAGACAGCAAAGGCAACAAGAGAGAGCAAGACAAACTTCTTTCTGTCCCTTATATTGTATCCAGGGTACTGGGATTAGGGTGGTGCCAATCCAATCAGTGGACTGAGCCAGCAATCACCCACTCTTAATCACAGCATTGCACTATGAATCAATCACACATGCTAGATTCAACCATCTCCAAAAGAAACCCCCTTTGACTGCATGAGGCTTAGGGGGAACATCTATGCACAAATCATAATACCTAGTAAATTTATTTTTGGTAGAATTCAGTTTCAGTGCTACTGGTTCTTCCTTTAATTCAGTAATGTCAAAAGATTTACTTCAGATTATGTCCTGAGCTGTGAAGTCCAAAGGCAGCTAGAAACTTGAGGTATAATTTAACTTTATTAAAATATGTTAATCTTTTTGGAAATTGTAACTCCATTTGCCTAAAATATTTAAGTTTCACAGTGGCTTGTTGTCTGGCACTGAAGTGACCAACCTCTCATACTGTCTGACACTGAGGGTGTTCTGGGATGTGAGACTTTTAGTAGTAAAGACAGGACAACAATGGGAAAACTAGGGGTGACTCAGTGTCCTAGCTGGCACTCAAGTTTATTTGTGTAATGAAAGACAAATACGATTTCATTCAATCTGTGACCCTAAAGACTGAACATGGGTACAGTCTCCAGTCAATCTGGATAATTATTTTCAATGTATTATAAAAACTAAACCAAACCATAAGATTCTACAAGATAGACTTCTTGTGAAATAAAACAATGAAACACATTAAGACTCCTCTCCTGTCACAGAGGAAAACTCTTCTGGGTGACAACTTAACTCAAGCTTTTGTGTGTTTACTTTAGGCTCCTCTTTTCTTTCTGGAAACAGGTGATTAGGCTCTATTAATATTCGTGTGTACTCACAAATCAGGTTGTTCTAAAAGGATTTGGTCCTTGAGTTGCCTATCTGACCACTACCATTCTAGTCTAGTCTAGTCTAGTCTAGCCTAGCCTAGTCTTGCCAAGTCTACGCTATTGGAGTGAAACTTGGAATTCTTTGGGAAGAGCTGTTCAGTTCTGACTTTAAAATACATTTACTGTTACATTTAAATGTCTACTAGGTGAAGAAATTACTAACTCGAAAGATTTCCAAATAGCCTAGTAATAAAAAAAAAAAACTAAGTGTATTCAAACACTTCTTCACTAACACTATAATGATGGCTTTGTGTATGAAGAGGGAAGAGTAACACATACTTACCTCTTCAAATCCCATTTCAAATAAACATTCAACAGCTCCTCTGACAGGCAAGAGTCTAGTAGAAAAAGCTGTGTTTCCAATCCGAATAGATCTATATTTTTCATCATTAGGATTTCTGAAACAAAAAGTTTCATTACATATAAAAATTTATATTTTCATACTGTTTTTGCATTTTTCCACAATTCATACTGGCTATATTGCAACGTAAGTAGTAAAGACTCCAACTTAAGGGATGTAGTCAGGAAAAGTACAATTTTGTGACTCTTTGTATACACTGAGCAGAAGTTCTACGCAATTTCACAACTCATAATTATTAAAGATGCTACAAGAAAAATTCATGTGGTATTTTAATACTGTGATGTTAAAAGCTATGAACATTTTTGAATCTTTTAGGTTTCTAAAAGAAAAAAGTCCACATTAAGTTGTGGTGTGAAGGAAAAAGATTTTGTCTGTTTTGTTATAAAAGATTCCATTTGCCTAGCGTGATATATGCCATATGGGATATCTGCGGTTAATATTCATGAATCAAATGAATCTAATATGTTGTATAAGATTCCATTTGCCCAGCATGATATATGCCACATAATTTGGGTCAATATTCATGAACTGAATGAATCTAAAATGTTGTATAAAAATAGACCTCAATTTATTAAAGATTTTATTTCCTACAAACCTAAATCATAGTTTATCCTTATAGCCACTTGATTTTCTTTCTTCCTTAGACAAATAATTGTTTTTACAGTAAGTTTTGCTCCAATTCAAGATGTTTTAGGGGCCAGGGAGATGGCTCAGTGGATTAAGTGCTTCCCTGGCAAGGGTAAGGGCCTGAGTTTGATCCCCGGTTCCGCCAAAAAAAAAAAAAAGAATGAAACCTAGCTTGGGGCTGGGGAGATAGCTCAGTAGAATAAGTGTTTGTCTGGCAAGTGAAAGGTCCTGAGTTCAATCCCTGGTTCCTAAAAAAAAAAAAGATGTTTTGACACAGAAACATGTTAACGAAAGGAAAATGTCTCTTTTACCCTAATTAAGATTTGTTAGAGTATATACAGGATGAGTAACCAGCCCATGAAAAGGTTACTAAAATCTTATGTCAAAGCTTGTGATATACTGGTTACTCATCCCATATGTATTCTTCCATTCTAGGCATCTTAGCAACACAGTGAGGCCCTATGTCAAAATAATACAAAAAAAAAAAAAAAACTGTCACGGATACAGCTCAGTAAGGCGGCTCTGGATTTAATCACCAGTACTACAAAACAAACAAAAATTTATCTAGTCATTCTAGTAATCTATTATTCTCAGACAACTTGTGTTTCAAAAAATCAATCTACCTTAAGAATGATGTGGGGGGCCAGCGAGATAGCTCAGCAGACTAAGGGCCTGCTTTAGCAAGCATAGAGAGGACTAGGGTTCAATCCCTGTCCTGGCCCTGCCCATGAAGCACACTGAGCTGGTGATGTGTCTGGGCATGGTGGCACACGCCTGTAATCCCAGCACTGTGAAGGCTGAAAACAGGAGTATCACTAGAGTCCAAGCTGTGTAGTGAGACCCCATACCAAATGCATAAAATGGAAAAAAAAATGATGTGGTAGGCCAGGATGATGGGACACACCTGTAATCCCACCATTTGAGAGGTTGAGGCAGGAGTATCCTTGTGAGTTAGAGATCAGCTTGGGCTACAATGTGAGCTCAAAACCAACCAGACCTGCATAATGAGAGTCCGTCTAAAAAAAACCAAACAAATGATGTGGGAACTATCTCTGGCTCTGTAATACTCCATTTCTGGCAAGCAACATTTGTACAACTAATTTACTAAGTTTAATATGAAAACTGTTAATATACAACTTCTATAGTAGTTACCTATTTATTTATATATTTTGCAGCCATTTTGATTTTCTTCCCTTTTACAAATGAGAAAACACTGGAAAACTGTGTTTCTGATGACAATATGCTTAGAAAATAACTACAAATTTAACACACTTCAAACTAGCTGCCAACACACTAATTATTAACTGTTTTCACGTTCTCCACGTATCAGTGTAATTTAGCTTGGAAATGTATAGTTTTGATTTCCTTCACTTCAGTCCTCCTTGCATTCAGTCATTGAGAACTGTCAGCTGCTATTCAGAATACTTTCTGTTTCTTTAATGTTATGGTTTGGATCAAAAATGTCCCTGATAGGCTCCTATGTTTAGAGGTGGATCTTTCGGAAGGCAGGGGTACTAACTTCAACAGTGGATTGATGAGTTCATCACTGAACATGCTCTCCGGCTTCCTGGTTCTGGGAAGTGACCAGTTTTCCTCAAGGATGCAAAAGTACAATGTTTCACTTGAGAAAAGTACCTAGGACCTGTACTATAGATGAGTCTTCTACAGAACTGGTTCCCCAGGATTCATTTTAGCCTCTTACTCAAGAGGCTGCTATAACCATGATCCAAGAGGGCTTTGGCTACTGCTTCTGCTAATGGCATACCTCGCCATTGTACACATGATGGTTTTACCGTCATACAGAATGCAAGGCTTGTGGGGTCACAGAGGCTTTCCCCTAGATTTCAAAGAGAAAAGCAGCTCATAAAAGGGCTGTACATAAAGCTGTAGAAATAAAGCAAAAGGTGCAGTGGAGAGTCCAGGAAGTCAGAGAGGCCAGAATTAGTCCTAAAGAATGGTGCAGCCCATGGGTGGAGTCAGCGCCAGAGAAAGGTTGTATGGACTACAATCAGCAAGAGCCCGAAAAATGGGCCTGCCACACCCGTTTTTTAGAGTGTGTGTGTGTGTGTGTGTGTGTGTGTGTTTACCAGGAACTCAGGACCTTGCACTTGCCAGGCAGGTGCTTATGCCACTCAGCTACCTTCCCAGCTCCTTGCCTAACCCCTCTGTAACTCACATTTTACTCAATGTGCTGCATAGGCCAGATAATGAAGATAGAAGATTTCAGGTTTTCCCCATTGGGTTTAGGTCTTGCTTTCGTCTAATTTTTTTCTATCCCTTTATTCATTCTTTTTGGAATGCGACTATTTACCTTGTACCATCTTACCTTGAGATTATGCAATTTGTTTTTGACTTTTACAAAGGTTCACAGCTAGGAGACTGCCTTGAGTCTCAGAGGAGACTCTGAGTGGACTTCTGAAGAATGTTGGAATTGTTCAGACTTTGGGGAATATTACTTCATTTCTGTTTTATGTAGGATAGCTATACTATCTGGAATTATGAATTTGTGATCGTCTTTTATTTGGAGATTACGGTTTAAGGAGATATGTTTGGGTATGAAATTGACAATGAGAAGACTATCACTATTAATCCTGATGATGTCAATTTCATAAATAAAACACTTAGCACATTAATAAAGCACACAGGGTTGGAGAGATAAGTCAGGAGAACAAGTGCCTGCCTGGCAAGCACAAGGTCCTAAGTTCAATCCCTGGTATTGCAATAAATAAATAAATATAAAGGCATAGGATGCCCGGGTGTCTTGGGTCATGGAGGTGTGATCTCGTAATCTACATCTACACTGTTCCCCTGCCTGCTTTCCTGGCAAGCACCTTCTCTATCCCCACCTTTTTTTTTTTGACCTGGGAGCCCTCTGATTATAGCCTGAACACGAGAGCTGGTTAAGCTTCTTTCCTCTTAAATTGTGGGTGTCAGGTATTGTGTTCAGCAAGGAAAAATGTTGACTAATACAGAAAATTGGTATCAAGGATGAAGTCTGCTGCAGTCATGGTCCAAAGGAGTCAGACTACTGCTTGTGCTGATGCAGCCCTTGATGTCATCCATGCACGTGATGCTCCTTTGTAGGAATGCAGAATCCAAGAAATACAGGGTCCCTGAGGCTTCCATTTAGATTTAGAGGAAGGCCTGGGAGCCTAGCCAATAGGTGACAGGGTCTGAGTCCCTGTTGGAACCTTCTGAGAAGGTAATTCAAGAAGCTGTAAAAGTGAAACTGCAACAGTAAAGATGAAGCTGCAATGAAGACCCCAGAAACTTGGAGATGTCTGCATGTGGAACATCTGCTAAGAAAAGCTATAGGCAGCAAACAGAGTCACCCTAAGAAAAAAACCAAGTGGGCTGTAACTAGCAAGACCATGGGGGTGAGTCTGCCTACACGCTTTGAGGAGCACATTGTGCTACTATATCCTAGATACTGGCCACAAGGCATGGCCCTTAGGGTGTTCCCTGCTGGGTGTCGCTCTTCCATCGACCCTATTTCTTTTCATTTCTCTATTCTTCCTGTTTGGAATGGAAAGTTTTACTCTGTGCTTTATATTTTGGACACACATTAATTTGATTTTTCATTTTTATAGGGGTTTCCAGATAAAAGTTGCCTTGAATTCCAGAAAAGACTTTTGACTTGGACTTCTATGAAATGCTGGAACTGTTAAGAGGTTAGTAACTCTTGGGATCGGGGAGATGGCTCAGTAGAATAAGCGTTTCCCTAGCAAGCACAAGGGCCTGAGTTCAATCCCCAGTTCCACCAAATAAAAAATAAAGGCTTTAGTAACTCTTAAGAGATACTGTATGCATTTTGTATAAGATGGGCTCAAGCCTTTGAGGGTCTAGAGTGGAATGATATGGTTTGGATCAAACTTCCTCAAAAGAACTGTATGTCCCAGCACTTCAGAGGCTGAAAACAGGAGAATGCACTGCAAGTCTGATCTATGTAGTGAGACCCTGAAGACCCTGTAGACCCTGTCCTAAATACAGCAGGAAAAAAAGAAAAGAACTGTATGTTCAGAGGAGGGATTTTGTGAAGGTGGTTAGATAATGGAGGCACTAACTTTATCAAATCATCATTTCACTGATGAGTTCATAGCTGAATGTGCTGCTGGGAGTTGGGGATTGGTTTAAGTAAAGCCACTGGGGACATATGGTGGAAGGATATATATTACATATTTGGGCAGGCAGAGTCGAGATGAGGGCTCACTATGTAGTATAGGCTGGCCTTGAACATGCTTATATAGCCCAAGCTGGCTTCAAATGCACAGCAATCCTCTTGCCTCAGCTTCCACAGTGCTGAGTTTACAGGTGTGCACCGCCAAGCCTGGCATGGAAGGGTGTATTGTTATCCTCAGCCTCTCCCCCTCTTTTGGGGCCTTCCTCTGCTGCTTCTTGGTCATCGTGAGAGGAGAAGTTTTTATTTACCATTCCATTTCTGCTTTGGAGCTACCAATCATGGGCTGAAACCTCTGAAAACATCAGCAAAACCAAATCTTTTCTTGTTTGAACTGTTTTTCAGATATTTTTGTCTCAGCAACAGAAAGGTGACTAATATAATTTGAATATTATGATTGTGCAAGTCTCTCAATTGCAATTAATGCCTTGCATTTTCATTTTATATTAGTTCACATGAAACTTACATTATGCTTCTCTTTGACCCTGGAAACTATAGTTGCTGTCTTCTGCCTATCATGTAAGATATACATGATATGTAGAATGCTCTGCTATTCTATGAAATCATCAAACTTCTCCCCTCAAAAGTGTCTCATTTCAGTTCTCCTTGCTATTGTCTTATATTACAAAAAAGTGCTTAAACATTATCTTGGACTTGTTCTCTGATTTTATAATGTAGTTCTTCTGTGTATATTTCTCCTAAATGTATTTATATTTTTTTAAGAAATTTTTGTTCTCAACTCCTTTAAGTCACATTCAGTGTAATTTTACTTAGTAACTGTGCAGTTTGCAAAGTAAATTGAAAATCCATTATATATTTTAATTTTTAATTCATTAATTAATTTTTTTTTGCGCAACTGGGGATTGAACTCAGGCCCTTGCATGGCAAGCACTTATTCTACGGAGCTATCTCCCCAGCCCCTAATGTTTTAATATTTTAAACAACAAATGAAAACAAATTAGCTAAGAAACCCTCTAGTCATCAGTTAAATTAGTATAAATTTTTGAAAAACTAGATATTACTGAGTTCATTTCATCTTTATTATAAGTGAATAAACTGGCATGGTGGTGCACACCTGTAATCTAAGCACTAAAAAGGCTGAGGCAGGAAGACTGCAGTGAGTTTGAGGTCACTTTGGAGTACACAGTGAGTTTACGGTCAGCAAGAACAACAGTGAGACCCCATCTCAAAAAATAAATATTGAAAAAGAGTGATATATTTTGCATGTACACTAGCCCATATTTGTTTCTGGGAATGAATTTGACTTATGACTATTAGTTTGAGGATAAGATAAATGTCATCCACAGCAGAAATTTTAAAATTTAACTGACAGCAGTATTTTTGTGATTCACTGTATATAGCAACAAGTATCACTTTCAAAAAAAAAAATCTATTTTTTAACACAATTATTTTTGAGTTCTGAGGTTGGAAGGTCTCTTTCTAGAGGTGTTTTCCAGGTTCTTTCCAACCTGAGCAAAGAATTGGTCAAGACAAGCACAAAAAGTAGTTAGATTTTACATTTATTAAAGGTAGGAAGAAACATGCTCTGCAGAGGGAGAGTGAGCCAAATAAAAGAAAAGAAATACACTCAGCAGGGTAAGAACAGATCACTGTGAAAGACAGAACACAGTGGCCAGAAGAAAAATGGTGGCCATCTTTTGT
This sequence comes from Octomys mimax, assembly GCA_002564305.1. NCBI lineage: Eukaryota > Metazoa > Chordata > Mammalia > Rodentia > Octodontidae > Octomys > Octomys mimax. Next base: position 4,227 of record NDGM011234815.1, on the reverse strand, counting down.
GACTCCCATGTCAGGTCAAGGCTGTCCTACCAAAATACTGCCTGAGGTCTGGTAAAAAGATCTTAAGATAACACTTTCTAATTTGAACAATTTTTCTGTGCATACCCATGTGCTCATCCAGTTCGCCATTTCCTAATTTCCTGTGTCCCTTCCCTGACAGACAGGGGTGCTGAAGGAATGGAGGTCTCCAACTTCATACAACTATTTCCTGCCAAAAGGATTGTAGGCCCTAAATCCTGCTTGAGTTCTCACAAGAACTGAATATAGCACTCTCTGATTGGAACTTGTATATATCCTGACTCACCCTGGCTTGCTGAGGCGCCCTAACCTGCCTCATTATTACTCAAGACTAACAGGGGCAGTTTTTCATACTATCTTCAATTACATGAGTTCCAAGTTCCTATTTTTAGATAAAAATCATTTAACATCAGAAACATAAGCCATAGTAATGACTATAAGATGAACTGAAGGGCTTGCAGGTTAGATTGGTTGTTTTTTAAGCGCCTGCTGAGGCAAATCCAGTCAGGCACTGGGGGCAGCAGTTCAACCCCCAGCTTCCCCTGCCTTACCAGACCTGCCCTTAAGGCAGCCTGAGCCAGCCAAAAATAAATAAATAAAATATAAATATAAAAAACCCAGATATACTCTTTCCTCTCAAATAAAACACTTCAGTAAAAAAAGAAAAAAAAAAAGATGAACTGAAAGCATGTTAAAGCTGTTTTAGGAGCTTAGTAAAATTCACAATGTTGATTATGATGCCAAAAGTCATTATGTACATGCAAAACTGTTCTTTCTCAAACCACCTTAATCTCAGCATTTTTGGTTTCACTTGACTGCAAGCAGATCATCTTTGTGAGGTTACTTCCCTTTTCTAAATAGTGGGGATTAAAGAGTTTGGTGGCTTTCCAAGCTCAAATGGATGGGATCAAGAAGCTCAAACTAATGGGGTTTGGAGAATCCATCACCTAAGTTCAGAGTCTACTGGCATCTTTGTACTTTGAGGAAAAGCTGTAAGACTTCTCAGGGCAGACAAGGTAAACTGAGGTGTCACAGTGGAAGATGATCTCAATGAAGGTCACAACTGTGTGGTAACCAACAGGACATATACTGGGTCCCCCACAACACTTGGCATTTAGTATGCGCTCAGTATGTTCTTTCAATTTAAGAATCGTTACGCTATCTAAAACTATTAACACGAATTTAAAAGCTGTACTAGCAACTAGTGTCTTTAAAATTCAGGGTCACATGAAATCTATTGCGTTCAAACTGAAAAATCTCCTTTTGAACTTCATGCGAATATACTTGCCTAGAAATTTTAGAAATCGGTAAGGACCTTTAGGGCTCACCGAGTCCTGCTTACAGGAGAATTCTGAAGCAACACTTATCCAAATCGATTGTCTTCATTCTCACTCACGTTGAAAGGTCAAACGCAGATGGCAATAGAAAAATGGTAATTTTAAAGTATAATGTTTTCATCAATAAATCCGGGAAGAAGCCACAAAATGGTACAACTTGCCACTTGGATTGTGTCATTCATGCTTTAGTATTAGTATATTTATTCTTAAAATGGGAAAGAAACCGCTGGATGACTAAGTTCTGATAAGCGCGCGGAAGCCTAAGCCACCGCGCTCCACAAAATCCACGCAGCGGAACTGAAGCGCTGCAGGGCGCCAGCCCGCCGCCGCCGCCGGCCCGCCCTGCGCGCCCTGCCCCGGCTGCCCCGGCTGCCCTACCCGCCCTGCCCGCCCCGTCCTGGCCGGCCCGTCCTGGCCGGCCCTCAGGTGCCGAGTCACAGCTGCGGACAACTTCCTCCTCCCGGAAGGTCCGGAGGCCGCAGCTCCGTGCCCTACCGCCAACCCCGTGCCACACCTGAGGATGTTGTCAGCGTAGGTGAGGAGCAGCTTGGAGGCCTCCAGAAAGGTCTCGGGGGTGTTCTGGCAGAGCTCGGCCACGGCCGGGGACGCCGAGCCCGTGGAGGTGCCCAGCGCCGCCGCCATACCCGAGCGCCCGCGGCCGGCGCCGCCCCTCGCGCGCGCTGCGTCCCGTATGGAGCAGGCGCCGCAGCGCACGGCCCCGCAGCCGCCGGGTGGATGGAGGTGGGGCGCTCGCTCGCCGGGTCCGCGCAGAGGCGCGCTGGGGGATGGAGAAAGGGGCGGAACCTCTGATCGGGGGCGGGGCCGGGGCGGGGGCGGGGGCGGGGCCGGGGCCGCGGGCGGAGCAGGGGGTGGGGCCGCGGGCGGGGGAGGGGCGCTGCCCCCAGTCGCTGCTTGAGGCTGGTCAGAAAGTGCTATCCGACAAGCTGAAGAAACCAACTGCGCTGACCTTCATGCAGCACAAATAGAACAGCCCGGCCGCCTTCCCTATACCCTAGGTAATGTGTGGCTGTGAAATGCCTGAGAAGGAAGGAGCAGAAGCCTACAACACAGGCGAGACTATAAACTCTGCTGAGTTCCTGAAGAACTCGCCGCGAGGATGAAGGAAAATTATTATTGGGCGTTGAATCCAGCGCCTTCGCCCCGAGCTGCATCCCTAGCTCTTTGTTTGTTTGTTTGTTTTGCAGTACTGGGGATTGAACTCAGGACCCTGCGTTTGCCAGGCAAACATTTATTCTACTGAGCTATCTCCCAGGCCCACCCCTAGCTCTTTTTTTAGCAAATATGAAACAAGGTATTGTAAATTGGCCAGTATAAGTCCCAGACACAGCAGCGGAATAAAATGGGGGAGGAGCAAGAGAAAATTTGCATCTCATACAGTAATTATAATTTTTTTTCAAATTTTATTTATTTGTGTGTGTGGCCAGCTCAGCCCACCAGGGGGCGGGGCTGGCTGGCATG
>NDGM011234803.1:5108-15428 GCA_002564305.1 Octomys mimax | reverse complement strand
AAAAAAAAAACCCAAAAAACAAAAAACAAAAACTAATCAAGATATGGGTGTGACCCAGAATGGAATATAAATAGTAACTGGAAAATACCCTGCCTCAATACTCTTTAAATTTAAAAGCTAAAGGGTTGGGGATATAGCTCAGTGGCACAAGCGCCTGCCTGGCAAGCACAAGGTCCTGAGTTCAATCCCGAGTTTAAAAAAAAAAGGCTGAAAAAATGTACTCTAGTTCATAAATGTATTTCTCATTAGGGCATGAGTTAGCAATTCTGAAACTTCTTTATGCATATATTAGAATTGAGCATGTAATGCAAGTGAGATTTCTTACTATTAGAAAAAGAAATTATAAAAAAGGAAAGAGAGAAAACTAAAATGAATCCTGTAGTGTCAGAATAGGATCAGAGTTAAAATCATGGTTTCTAGTAATAGACAGAAATAGATACAAAAATATGGATGCTATTTCTGAGCTCTACACACTGAGAGGGCCTAGAAGCAGTGATACACTGGTAACAATGGGGGTAACTCATGCCAGATCTGAGTTTCTAATCACTGTTTTTCAATAAAAGAAATCAGGGCTCTTTGGAGATGTGGTTAATTCCAGACCTGGAGCACAAAAAAATACATTTTGGAACATCTTGTGAAAATGCTTAAATACCTTATGAAATGCACACATACATACACACATGAACTGAGGGCTGAAGGAGCTCTCTGAATGAACAATGAAGAAACAACTTGAAGAATAAAACATATAGCACTGGATATTAACCCACATAATAAAAGAAATACTCAGGCATCAGTGCAGAATAGAAATAGAAATAAAGGTAGAAGAAGATACAGCAGTTCTTCCATGTAGTAACAGTCTAATAAGTAAATTTCTAAGGCTCTTTTCTGTATCAGACTATTTCAAAGATAACTAGCTAAGTCCTAACTAGTCAGCAAGATTGCTAGGATGCTTTCCTTGACACTGTTATCAGAAACTTTACAATATTTGAAGAAAACAACTACTGGGAGAAATAGTCACTACTAGATATATATTTAAAATTAATCTATGACTCTTACTTTATAGATGTTGGCAGGGTACCCCCATGGGCTTGCAGCAACAAAACCTGCAGCTGTTGTACCTGGTAGAAACAAAGAAAAATAATCAGCTAGTCATCACTGAAAGCTACTTATCCCTTGGCAATAAAATTATTACAATTACCAGTAGGGTAATTTTATTTAATGCCTATGAAATCAGTGGTAGATCTTCAGTACTACAGAAGGCACCACCACTAATGATTCAATGATTAAAAAGACAGTCAGCATTTTGCATGAATAACCAATACTCAGAAGACGAGTTGTCCCTTTTTAATTTTTCTGTGGTACTGGGGATGAACTCAGAGCCTCTGCATTGAGCCACAATCTTAGCTGTTCTTTAATTTTTTATTATGAGATAGGATCTTACTTAGTCACTAAATTGTCCAGGCTGGGGCCAAATTTGTGATTCCTCCTGCTTCAGGCTCCTAGAGTGCTGGGATTATAGGTGTGTGTCATCATGATCACCAAGCATTTTTATTTAAGCATCTTAAGGAGTTATTATTGAATGCCTAGTTTTAAAAAATCAAACACAGTTCTGGAATTGGTGATGTAGGGTTGTACAAAATAAACTATGGTCCTGTTCTTAAGGTTGCATCTAGTTGAATAAGAAGCCTAAAGGCTGAAATGGTAGAAAATATGACAGTATTAAAATGTCAGGTATAGTTAACTATTTTAGGTTCTGAGGAGAAGCAAATCAATTACATCTCAAAATAGTGAAGGTATGGTTTGTGGATATGGATCTTAAACCAGAGTATGCGTGCAAGCGTATTTCCCAGGGCCTCCGTTCTGCTCCCTAAGATGAGTATCCTCGCCTGTGCACTGAAGCTCCACCCTTCTTTCTTCCTCATGAATCTTACTCCATTTGTTATGACTTCTCTGTTACACATCTTCACCTTCTAACTTTCTATAGGATCCTTCCTACTGAGATTAAAATATATTCAAGTCTCTTCTATTTTAAGACAAAAGCATCCTTCTCAAACATACTTTCTATCTCTATTGCCTTATCTTTCTTGTTCCCAGTAAAAGTTTGAGAGAAAAACCCCTATTAATTGCCTCCATCCATTTCATTTTGCTTACCTCTAATTCCTCTATCTATTTCAACCTAATTTTTGCCCACATTATTCCACTAAAACAACTTCCTAAGGTCACCAATGATCTACATGTCACTAAAACCAATGCACATTCTCAATCTTCATTTTATTTGATTGGCAGCATTTGACCTGTCAGGCACCACACTTCCTTGGTTTTCCCTCTACTTTCTTTAGCTGAATATCCCTGTCTCTGGGCTCATGTTTGTCCCACTTATCCACTAAATGGTCAAATCCCTCAAAACTCAGTGTCAGTCTCCTTACTCTACTCTGTCTCGTTATACTCTCTTCATAAACTTTGTTCTCTGCCTACTGTTTCAATTACCACATACAAGCTGGTAACTCCTGAATTTATCTGAAACCCAGATCTTTGTAAATGTTAAAACTTTAGATTTAAATATCTGCCTGATATTTCCACTTAGTTATGTTATCCTCAAGCCTGGTCCCTTTCCAGTAAACCCCAGGTCCGTGAATATTCAATTCTACAAGCAAAACATCTGGGTATCATGCTCTCATTTCCTTATCTAATTTACTGATTAGTGCTATCACAACTGCTGCCATCCTAAGTCCAAGCCAGCAGTATCTCTCACTTGGACTGCTGTAGTACCTCTTCAAATGTCCCGACAAATCTACTCTTTTAGTGCCACTATAATCCATTTCCATATAGCAGCCAGACCATTTTTTAAAAATGTGAAGTCTCAGTGTCACCACCCCATTAAAAATCATTTTCCACATGATCCATGAGTCCTTGGCCAGGCCTCGTTTCCTTCTAGTCTGATACTGAAATACTCCTTCCTCTCTACGTGCTGGCTGCACTGACATCCTTTATTCTAAGTTAACATATCCTAACTCATTTAACCTTCACAAATCCTTATCAAACAGGTAATATTATTATGCACATTGTGAAGATAGGGAAACTAAAGCAAAAAAACACACCTTGCCCAAAGTATACAGCTAGTGAGCTGTAGAGGCAGGAATTGAACCTGGACCGTTTACTCTACTACTCATGCTGTTTCCTCTCGATAGAATTTTCCTCTTTCTTTTCTCCACTCTTTATTTTTCTTAATCCCTCAGATCTTAGGTCAAATGTTGCTACCTCAGAGAAGTCATCCAAGACCAAGTATATAATATATGGTGCTGCTCTATACTCTCACAGCACACTATCTTGTTTGTGCCTCAAGCTAAGCAATAAGCTCCATGAAGGCAGCAAATGCTGCATTGTTCAATAATGCAGCCCAGCATAATATCTGGCACATATTATTCAATAAATATTTACATTGGAATGAATGATCAAATAAGTGAATAGAAAGGAGCATTTTGGCAGGACAAATAAACATAAAGGGAAAGAACTGCATACAGCAATACCATGGGCAAGTATAGTGCTTCTATTCTCTATAATGTCTCCTTAGAAGAACAGAAAAGAAGGAAAAGGAAAAAGATTAATTGAATAGAAGCTACTGCTAAGGAGGAAAGCTAGAGAGGGAGTGTGGACCAGATACTCAGGAAACACTTGATATGCTATGGGCAGAGTGACATCCTCTGGAAGGCAAGAAACCATGACACCCCTTTAAACCTGCATCAGAGCAACTCCTCCTTCTCAGCTCCTCTACCAGGGCAACTGAGTTGTACCAAAGACAGTCATATTAATATCAACACAAATTTATGGTCCAAGCTAGCTACACTTTCCATTTCTGTTCAGTGATTTTAAGCCTTCTACCTTATTATCTGATTACAGTACTCACACTTAGAAGACTTTCACTGAGTCCCTGTTCTCAGTTTCAGTCTTTCCCAAGTAGCTCTTCTACTTGTTCAAGTATCTCTCTCATTTTAAAAACAGATATATACCCCTTAAGCCTTCATTACCTGTTTATTGCTTATTTCCACCTTGCCTTCTTGAAATAAGAGACCACTAGCTTCCTGTACTTTATCTTACACCATTCCATCTAGTTTTTCTGTGGAAACCTATTCTTTCCATTGCCTTGACCTTCCTACCAAGGTCCCCAATAGCCTCCTTATTTTTTTTCTCTTGTTTTTTTTTTTTACCAATTAATAGGACAGTTTCAATAATTAATACATTGCATATTGTTGTCTTCGTAATGGTTATTTATAGTACAAGATGCAGACATGATATCCTGTCCAAACACTATTAGTACAAATCTTTCTTCTCAATGAACTAAGAGAAAGTAGCTGTATATCTTTCCTAACTATTTTGTATATACAGATACCAGATGGTCCTTCATTTATATTCCCTTTTTTTGTTTAGTTTTGTAAGAGATGGGTATTTCGTTGCCATTTAAATATTGCAGGTGCGTGAATTCAGCAAAATAATCCAATATAGTCCAGTAGTCCATAATAATAGTGGGCCTTCTTGTTGATGTAAGTTAATGGGTACTTTTCGACCCTTATTTTGCATGTCTTTGTAAATGTATGTTTTGGATAAAGCTTCTTTGGCCATTATACCATGAGTTCCTTTCTTTCTACTCTTTGTAGGACTCTCTTTTCTTCTTTCCTTTCCCCATTCCTTGAGTGCTGCTATTCTGTAGCGTTCTGATTTTTCTCTCTTCTTTATTCGCTCACTCAGCAAATACTTAGTGAGTACTTGTACTGTGCCAGGCACTCTTTTGAGCTCACCAACTCCATAACTTCTGATACCATCGAAATGCTGATGACTTTTTTTTGCAGAACCAGGGATTGAACTCAGGCCCTTGTGCTTGTCAGGGAAGCACTTATTCCACTGAGCCATCTCTTGGGCCCCGTTGATGACTCTTAAACCTGTTTGCAGCTCACATCTCTGTATCACACCCAGGCAGCCAGCTGTTTCAACATTTCCCCTGACATTCCCAAGCTGTACTTATTTCTATTTTTCTACCTGACCCTAGTTTTTCTTCTGTATTTCGAGAAAGTTGGAACCAACCTAGTCTCTCCCCACCTTTCTTTTCTTACTGCCAATGTGTTATCAAGTAAATCAGACCCATTCTGATTTCTTGATTTTTCCTCTAATTTGTCCCCTTCTCTTTATTTCAGTTCATTCACTGTCATTCTCACCTGGGTTATTGTAACAGCCTAATTCCTTTTCCTACTTCTGGCTATCTCTACCTTGACTCCGCTTTCTCTAAATGTGCTGCAGTGTGATCTCCTTAAAACACACATTTCTTAGTCACTCTCTTACTTAAAAACCTTTCCAATGGGCCGGGGAGATAGCTCAATAGAATAAGTGCTTGCTTAGCAAGCGCAAGGCCTGAGTTCAATCCCCGGTTTTGCCAAAAACAAAACAAAACAAAACAAAACAAAAAACCTTTCCAAGGTTCTCAATGCCTTCCAGTTGTGCTGCAAATTCATTAATAGGTCAGGTAAGAAACTTTAGGATCTGGCCTCCACTTACCTCTTTTGCTTCATCTCTCACTGTTTACTTTTTATCAGTAAAACATCCAATGCCACTTCCAATCGCAACACATTAATAGGATTTACTTTAAGAGATAATGTAACAATGCTTAAGGAACATCTCGAAATTTCTGATAGGGAAAAAACTGAGAAACAGAAGCTCTAGCACTCCCCTCACATACTTGTAATTTTTCCCATAAAAATCTAACTCCTTTATACCTGTTGCTTAAGATGATTAAGTTCAGCTGTCTGGGGATCAAAATTAATAACAGGTTTGTTCTTGATTTTTCTTGCTCTGTCAGCATAGCGAAGAGTATTTAATGTTTCCTCTAGGTTGGAATCAGCAGGACTCACACAGGCTATCATAAGAGTATGGCTATTGCCTCCTAGAGAATCTGAAAAATAACAATAAAGAACAATGGATAAAATGAAATCAAGCAGGATACACACACAAGCTGTTCATTTCAATTAGTGACTTCAAACTCAAGAGATAAAAGAGAAAATACTTACAAATTTACTATTACACTGTTTTCTTTTTTGAATTTTAATTTTTTTTTAGTACATGTTTGCAGCATAAAATGACTACATCCCTTTTAGGAGTTAATAAATGTATATAAAAAAACCTTAAGTATTTTTTGTTCTCTTCTCCTTTTTTACCCTCCCCACTCCTTCCATCTCTTGGTCCCCTCCCCGTTTGCAAAAGATCTGTCCCCTTATTACCTATCATCTATCTTTTCTTTTGTTCTTTGTGTATTTTTTGGGTTTCTAACATAAGAGAAACCAGGTAATTTTTAGGCTTGTGTGTCAGATTTATTTCACTTAACATTATGATCTTAAGGTGCAACTATTTTCCTACAAATGACTCAATGTTTATCCTTCTTCATGGCAAAGTAATACTCTACTGTGCATAAGGGATACATTTTCTTTATCCATTCATCTGTCATGGAATTATAGGCTGCTCCCAAGACTTAGCTACTATGAAATATACTACTATAAACGTGGATATGCATGTATCTCTGTAATATGTCTTTAACTCTTTCAGGGAGATACCTAGGAGGAGTTTTGATCTTGGAGCAGCTGACCATGGACTAAAACTATGAACCAAAATAAACCTCTCCTCCTTCAAACAATAACAATAATTATAATAATGATAATTTTTAAAAGTTACCTAGGAGAATATCTGAATTGAATGGAATTCTTATTTTCAGTTTTTTGAGGACTGTTCATTTTTGTTATACTACTTTACATTGCCACCAATAATATAGAAGGATCCCTTTTTCTCTGCAGCCTCTCTAGCATTTGCTATTATTTGATTCCTCGATGATATCCATTCTTTCTGGAGTAAATCTCAATGTTGTTTTAATTTGCTTTTCTCTAATGGCCAGAGGTGAACATTTTTTCATGCACGGGCCATTAGTACTTCTTCTGAGAAATGTCTATTCATTTTCAGAAGCCTATTTTTTAATGAATCTTTTATTCTGGGTATCTGATATTTTGAGTTCTTTATATGTTGTAGATGTAATTCCTCTGTGTGATAACTGGCAAAGATATTTTCCCATTCTGTAGGTTATCTCCTCACTTTATTGGTTGTTTCCACTTTATTCAGTTTTTAAATTAGATATGATCTCATTTGTTGATTCTTGTGGGGGGATTGTACAACCTGGGGTTCTATTCAGAAGGTCCTTTTCTATTCCTATGCCTGTTTTACTTTTTAGCAGACTGTTTCTGTTTTAACATTTAGAACACTGATCCATTTTGATTTTAGTTTCTGATGTGTAAAGAGATATAACATTTAAACTCCTATCTCATGTGTCCTTACTGCCAAGAGAAACTATGATTTCAGTAGTTAAGCAGGTTAAAACAATTGGGAGGAGGCTGAGGCAAGTTAAGTAAAGCTACTATTGAGATTAAACGTTCTTAGGATGCCCCCTCTTGGTAGACTTTTAGCTGTCTAGAGAATTCTGCTTAGCAACACTATTAAACAGTAATCAAGTTCATTTTCAGGTGCAAAGTACTAAGTACAGTTGGTACTCTAGATTTCTTGGCTCTTAAAGCCATATATGAAGATATATTTTCATTATCTTAGAAACCTGAAAATCAATAGCTCTCTCGCTGTCTTTATCAATTAGATAGCTGTGTATGTGATAGCCCAAATAGGTAGGGTTTTTTCTTTTACCAGTTTCACCCTTGCTTTCTTAGCACTATCATTCCAAGTTACTCTCTCTTTAGGGGCACTCTGGGCTTACCTTGAAGTAGTCGAGTCAATTTGGAATCTCTGTAGGGCACAAAGCCACCTTTTTTCTCATCTCCAAGAGCACTGATGACATTTCCCAAGCATAGGAGGCCTCGATTAATATTAATGCCTAGTAGCAGAACAGGAAAGTGATTGGTAAATTGCTTGGTAAAGCATCAAACATGTATCTATATTTCTTCTGAAAAAGGAAAGAAATAAAGATCACATAGATATAATTACCATTAAACCTAAGGAACTTTCTTAATCCCCTTTATTCTTTTCAGAGAATAAACATTCTTTTATGTCAAAGGACAAAGGTCCAAGTGCTAGATTTGCATAATAGTCCATTGTCCCTTCTTGCCCTTTCCATGGAAACAGCAGACAGAAAACTGTCACTATGACAACAACCATCTGTATGGATATTTTATTTTTTACATCAATTATCATAATCCTTAAATACTGTGCAGTTGGATGAATAGATATTTTTTACAATCCTACTATCATTATTCTTACTATCATTTTCATTTTACAGGTAAGGAAACTAGATCAGAGGTTAAATGGCTTGCCTCAGGTTAAACAGCTAGTAAGTGATAGGTCTGATATTCCATCTCAGGATTTCAGTCAAGTCCTATTTCTTGCTTATGCCCACTGGAATAGCTTTCCTCTTATTGCTTCAAAAAGAATAAAAATTATTTTCCATCTTATTTAAGGCTTGCTTTTCAAACATTTGATAACCTCTGAGGTCCTTCTAAAATACCCAACTTCCCATTATTATGTTTATTGTGGACAGGGTATGTAGTCAACTGTTTAAATGCACGGGTTTTGGAGTTAGCCCTAGGTTCTAATCCTAGTTCTGTCAATGACTAGACATAGATCTTTGGCAAGTGCCACATAAAACAAGGCAAATATAACCACCATGTTGGGTTGTCGTGGGAATTAAGATACTATATATAAAACAACATTAAATGATAAATAATGGTGCTATAGTTGCATGTATGCATCCCTTTCCCTGATTCATACTGAAATTTCATCTCCAGTGCAACAGGATTAGGAGGTAAGGCCTTTAGGAAGTGATTAGGTCCTGAAGTTTCTGCCTTGATACGTGGGCTTAATACCTTTTAAAAGGGCTAAAGGAAACTAGCTTGGTCTTTATTTCCTTCTGTCCCTTCTGTCATGTGAGGACAGCACTCATTTCTTTTTTCCCCACCTACTCTTTTTAAGGACACATTGAGAAGTTGTCCTTACCAGATACCAATTCTGTTAGTGTTGTGACCTTGGACTTCTAAGCTTCCAGAATTGAGAAATGGATTTCTACTGTTTGCAAATTATCCAACCTGAAGAATTTTGTTAAAGTAGAAGAAATGGAATAAGAAAAAGATATCTTTTTGTTACTTCTACTCTACATTTTACTTATTCAGCCATACGTTAAACTCCCTTATAATTTGAAACAAGTAGATTTATAAGATCACAACTCCAATTTCCTTTCTAATGGCATCTTTCATGGGTCCTGTTCTTCACCCTTATGACTATCAATTTACTGATTTTTTAATACTCTCAGATCAGTCTCTCTCAGAAGTCGAACTATTTCTGCCAAACCCCATATCTGATCATTTCAGTTTTGTTTTCCCAAACACTCACTGGACTCCTGCTTTTGGGTAATCAATCCTTTCTTCATCCTTATTTGATCAATTGAATCTAATTTATCGTGTCAGCTATTTTAAATACTAATCATTTTCAAGACTGTAAATGTACCTCCATTCTCTATTAGTAGATGATTTCATCAAATACTTTACGGAGATTAAAGTTTTCCCCCAGTGCGTCCTAATTGTCCTTCTCACCTCACATGCATTACTTTGCTGTTACTCGTTCCTTTCTCCTTTCCCTTACTTCAGAAGAAACAGCTGCCATTATTCTCAAGGCCCCATCATTTGCGCCTCTGCCCATGTTTCTTTTCCCTTCTTTTTTTCTGGGACTCTGGATCCTTTGATCTTTCCTCCTCTCTTTTAGATCTTAAATTTAAATTCTCTTCACAAATTCTTTGTTTTCAGCCTACACACAATCTTAAATCTTACCAATCTAAAACAAAAACAATTTTCTTAAGCAGCCATCCCTTTCTTTTCCTTTTTTTGCAGAACTGGGGATTGAACTCAGGCCCTTGGTGCTTGCCAGGCAAGCACTTATTCTACTGAGCCATCTCCCCGGCCCCTCTTTTCCTTTTTTAGCCAATTGGAAGAGATATTATTTTGCAGAGTTATTTATCCCACCCAGGAAAAAGAGCCTGTTGAGAGTTATCAAATTTGCTTACCAATACCTATAGTCATCCTTATATTATTTCTTTCCTTTCCATTTTTAGCCAAACAGAACATTGTACCACCTTATTGGCCCAAATCCTATCTTGATAAAATAAGAGATTGCTGGTATTTTTTCAAAGATGTGGAACAAAACGCCTATTTATAATTTTACATAAAAACACAACAAATTGGGCTGGTGAGATGGCTCAGTGGTCTAAGGCACCTACTTGGAACAAGCTTGGCGAAGTACAGG
>NDGM011234794.1:514-18602 GCA_002564305.1 Octomys mimax | reverse complement strand
TATTTTTTCAGTTTCAACCCACAGAATTTCTCTAAACAACCTTCTGTTAATCTCTAAGTTAATTTTTTAAGAATAAAACTTATGGCAGGACAAACCCCGTGCTCAGTGTTAATACCTCTTCAGTGAAAGGGTTTCTAGAAAAGAAGGTACTTGATTCAGAGATGTTGGCTACCCAACTCTTGCTATTCTTCTGTCTGGCAGTGAAGACCTGCTCCAGTCTTTCTTAGGGATCATGTTACTTTTCCAGTGATAAAATTACAATGGACATGTAGCAGAACGTATCTATTAGTTGTCTGGCTGGTACATTTTAGAAACAAATCAGTATCTTATAATGGAAATCAAAATGGTACATAACTGTTTAGCCTTGTATTTCGATGCATCCCTGGGTTCGCTGCTGGGATTGCTCCAGTCGTCAGCTTCTGGTGTGGTCTTGTAATGGCGCCATGCAGACTTATTGAAAACTGGCAGCCTCTCAAATGATTCACTAGAAAGAGCCTATAGGAAAAAAATATATATACACCAAAGGCCCATGGTGCCATTTTTCTCACATGAAATACTAACCCAAAATTTACTACTAAAACATCAGAAACCATAATGCATACTTCTGGAATTGTATTAAAATTATATTTTAGCAATTTACTTAGACTAGCTAGGAAAAACTGAAGATTTTTTAAAGGAATGAAAATATTCACCCATTCAAAATCAGTACTAAAGTGCATATGATTATAAGAAAGTGCATTTTAATTTAGTTAACAGTGCCTTGAGATACTCAATCATTTTGACTATATGTTCTTAGACCAAGCACTACTGTTCACGGAGCAGCTGCTCCATCAAAGGGCTCAGGAAGAAATAAAGTTTTACACGTGCTAGACTTATAGACAATATGCCCATCAAGTGATATCAAATATCCATCAGTTAGTGGCTGGCAATACAGCTCAGTGGTAGAGCATGTGTTTAGTGTATAAGAGGCTCTGGGTTCAATCCCCAGCACCAAAACAAGACCACACCATTTAGATGCATTGGCATCTAATACAAATACTCCAAATAACCAGTTAAATTATGGTACCACATTTGTAGCATGCTATGCCATGGTTTAAAAGAGTTAGCCAGGGCTGGAGATAGCTCAGTAGCATAAGTGCCTCCCTGGCAAGCACAAGATCCTGAGTTTGATCCCCAGTACAGAGAGAGAGAGAGAGAGAGAGAGAGAGAGAGAGAGAGAGAGAGAATGAGCCAGAGATATGCAAGATACATTGAAAAGTAAAAATGAAAACAAGACCAAGATGCTAACATTTCATTTATATTGGAAAAGACTAGATTTCTCTCCCATATGTTTGTATGTACAGAATGATTCTAGGAGGACCCATAAGAAACTAGGGCCCGTGGTTACCTGTGGGAAAGAGACCCAGTGGCTTAGAGCCAATGGTGAAAGACTGAGTTTCCTCCTTTTGTTTTTGAAGTGTATTATATGTCCACATTACCTACTCAAAAGCACTCCAAATATTCTAGGTTTAAAAATAAAAGCCTCACATGAGCAATACGGGAGAAAAATGGTGCTACTGAGAACTTTATTACATCACTCTTTTATATAACCATAGTGTCAGTAGTGAATTCTTATAACTTAGGAAAGCCTGAAAATTTTAAAGCTATAGACTAAAAGATTTAAGATTACTGAACATCTGTGTCTTCGTCAATTAGATCTTTCAATGAACACATACTTTTGATAAATCATTTAGAATTATGATTTTAAAAATCAGCATTTTAAGTTTTATATCTTTGTATTTTATATCTTGCTATTCTGAGCATAAAATGAAGGCTGAGGCATAACATGGTTTTCATGTGACATGGTAAATCTGATCAAGAGATGACACAGTGCTATTCTTAATTTGAATTAGAATTTATGGCCTTAAAAAGTAAAAATGCTTTTTCATTAACAGAAATAAAATGCAGTACCTTCAAATAAATGACAGCATCAGTACCTACTCCTTCCATGGAATATAGTTTTAGATCTCCTTGAAAATATCTAGCATACAGACGAGAAATTGGCAAACCATAACCAAATCCGGCCTACCAAGAAAAGAAAATTAATACAATGAGTCATGCACAAATGTTTCATATGAAGACCATTCACTGAAGATTAAAATAAATTCTTGATTCAGATTTAAATCAAATGAATTACTAATCCAACCTTTACAATGAGTAATGTGCTTATCTATGGCAAAATCTATTTTCACCCTGCAAAAACTTTTTCACATATTTGGATAATAACAAAAATATTCAAATTTTGACTAATTTTTTCAGCATTTTAATGTAAATTTTTTTAGCACTTTTAAAAAGAAAATCCCCAATCAGGCTGAATTTCATCTGATGACAAAAATAAACTACATCACTTCAGATTTCCATTATCAGAGTTCTTTGTTTTTTAAAGTGAAAATGTCTAGCAAGAGATTTCAAATCCACCAGCATCAAGGCTAAAACACTGAAAACAATTTCCTGAGAAGCTATTTTCTCCGGTTCTGAAAATGCTACAGTATGTTGATATATTGAGTACATAAATTTTTAGAAATCAGCAAAAAAAAAAAAAACCCAACCCTCTAGTACCTTCTTAAACCTCTATGTCATAAAAATCTGACAGCCAATAGGAAATACTTAGATAAGTGAAAAACATGTCAGATGTTGATGAAGAACCATAAGAAGAACTGAGACTGAATTCAGTGACTTTCATGGTGGTCATGGACAGGTGGGGGGAGGTGCTATTCCACCAAGCCTTGATATCTCTAAAATCTATGAAAGGTTAAGGCAGGAGGGCAGTGGGGTACAGCACACAAAAAGTCATCGTCACGTGGGCTTTAGACTCATCTCAGTTGAAATGCACTTTTTGTGCACCAGTTAACCTCTTTGAGGCTGCTCTCTCATTCAATGTGTAATAAAAAGCGTACCTCAGAGCTGCTATAAGGATCAAACGATATAATAAGTGCAAAGTCTTGGCACAAAGCCTAACACCTAGTAAAACTAAATAAAGCGAAGAAGGTGTTGTGGCTACTAAGAGCAGCAATTTTACCAAGTAACATGGATTTCTGCCATTTTCTAACATCTCCTCTTGATATCTTTCTTAATGTTGGGCAGAAATGAAAGGGTGGGGTGACTGATTGTACCCTGTCATTTAAGGGCTTTAGTACTTGTTAAGAATGGCCAACAGTGAAAATGTGATATCCATAGTAGTCACTGAGGTAACCATAGCAAAGAAATCAGCGTACTCCAAGAAGAGACCCAAGGAATCTGCCTTCTATGATAAAGCAAGGCCCAAGCCTGCCCTCAGGTCTAACAGGAACCAGTGGACAATGCAGCAGACCCTGTAGGGAGGCAGGGAATCTGAGAGTCCTGAGGAACAGAGGGGCTTCTACTTTGGATCTGGTAGGGTTCAGGGAAAGTTTCCCTGAGTGTTGAAGGATCAATAGGAGTTAACTGGACACACAGTCATGAAAAAAAAAATGCAGATGTCAGGTCACAGTAAGTTGCAAGGTAAGGAAATGATGTTTTCTAGTAGTCCATATCTACAGGTCCACCTTAAAGCTGAGGACAGTTTGTTAACTGGAAGGGACAGCAATAGCAGCATTTTTCAAAGGAAATCCCAAACAGTACAGTGGAAACAATGCAGACACAGCCATAAGGGTGTGTCTACCATCAATTAGCTAGGGCAAGGGATGAATCTCACCTCCTCATCTCTATGATTGGCAGGTGGCTTCATATTTTAAATACTCTTACTTCATTTCTTTAGTTCCATAAAAATACAACTATGACCTAATTGCTACCTTAAGCTGTATGTAAGAACTGCAATAGACAACCCACATTTCTTTCAAACAACTGGGGAAAGCACACAATTTGTTTGTAGTACCCTTTTTTTCCTTTGAGGCTTATTTAAGTAGGTACCCAAACTTGACACTGAAATCCCTTTCCAAAATGATCTCTCAGGAATTTTCCTGAATCCTACACAAATGACTTCCTCTTTGCTTTCTGCATGCTGAGTTAACAAACTCTGTCTCAAATAAACGATGCAAAGTGTTTGATTTTATTCATACAAATAAAATATAATCTTATGTGCTTATCAGTCAGGTAGGACTTTAAAATGAAACTTAATTTATACCCTGAACCATTCTGCAGACTGATAGATATGTTGCTTTGTTTAATGACAAAGGGTTCAATTGTTGTTTGTCAATTAGAAACACTCAGCAGGGGAAGAAAGTGTGGCCCTACCAGGATCTAAATGCTACCATGGTAACCAGAGGCTTTTCTCACTGCCTTAATAGGGCTGAAGGTTATTTTCAGAGTGTGACAGAAAGGTCTCTGAAAATGCATATACCGCCTATATGTTTTATGCTTAAAGTATTTAATATAAAAAATTAAATGTTTTCATATCAGCATTTTAATTATATAAACAAATTTGATGTTGGAGACCCAGAGGCTTTGGGTGATTTGGGTCTCTGTGGCTTGTAGCGCCACAATGCCCAGGACCAAGCTGTAGCTGTACAACCTCACAGTCCCTTTGCTTACACACTGGTAACTTCCACCCTCCCCGAGGGTGGTGTTGCGTGCTAATGGTGCTCCAGCAGCAGCCTTACTACAGTGAAAGGCTTTCTTGCTGTACTGGGAGTGAGGTTTTCAGCTCCGAGTATTTCTTAGTCAAATTAGAGAAGCAATCTAACTCCAAAAGACTCACAAAGAAAGTAGGAAGGCAAAAAAGGTCCCCCTTCCTCCAAACTCTGCAGGGCACATTCTTCAACCAGGCTACTGAGACAATCCAGGGGAGATGGGGAGGTCTCCCTCAGGTAGAGAGAGTCCCTCCCCCGGTTAGTGACCTTTCCTTCAGGGTCAGCTTGTGATTCTTACCAAAGGGACAGCTCTTGTGGGCTCCAGGCTAGGTCTAGGAGCAGTTGAATACATGTAGTTGAAGAGACGATCTATTTTGCGAAGTGGAACTCCACCACCTAGATCACTTATCTGTAGCACACAAAATGTTAAAAATAAAGATACCAGTCTATAACTTAAAGGAGGAGGCAATGAAGTCATTAAATAAAGTACATTGTAGAGTACTCCAAAATGGGGAAAGGCTTTGAAATCCTGCTGAGATAAGGTTCCTATGAGAACAGCATAAAACAGAGAAGGCAGAGTAGTGCAGGAGGACCCAGGTGTGTGGCTGAGGTCTTGTTCCATGCAGTTTAACTGAGGTAACTCAAGCCAAGGGTCCAGCACAATACCGTCACGCGTCACTTAAAGACAGGGACACATTCTGAGAAAGTTGTCATTAAGTGATTTCACCTCTGTGCTAATATCATAGACTGTGCTTACACAAACTAAGTAGGCTCTAATGTCCCTATGTACATAATCTTATGGGATTACCATCATACGTGCACTCTGTTGTAGCACATGGCTATACTTATAAATTAGACACTCAGTGAATGGCAGTTTTCATCCTTCGCCTCTGATTTTATGTCTAGATATTATTAAATTAACTCATAATTAAAATATACATGCAAGGAAAGCAGTTACCTTAATAGACAAATCTTCTTTACCCAAAGTAACAAGAGTTTTAACAGCAGGGCAGCCCTCTTTTTTATCTTCATACAATTCAACTGTTGCTCTCATTGAGTTCTAAAATAACGAGACCTTTTGTTAAAGCATATTGCTGACTCATAAACCACAATTTCACTAATTTATTTGGTGCTGGGGATTGAGCCTTGGGCCTCATGTTAAGCATGCACTCTACCACCAGGCCAGTCTCCCAACCCCTAAAAGCACAATTTTCAAAAAGAAACTAGTATAAGATTACTTATACCCAGCAGTTCTTTTGTGGGGCAAGTATTAACTGGATTTACATGGTATTTTTCCCTCTTGAGAACTTGGATAAACACATGCTCAGATCAAGGAAAAATTTCCCGACACTTTATTTTGTTTTGCATCTAGTTTTAGCCCTAACATGATAAATATTTATTTTTCTTTCTTTCCTTCTTCCTTTCTCTCTCTCTCTCTCTCTCTCTCTCTCTAGCTTTAGGGTATTTAAATTATTCAACTCAACACACAGAAGGATGTTTTTCTCACATGTAATGAAGCTGCAGTGGCTGATTTGTGCACTTTAAATCCTATTTATCAGGCTGCATTTATAGAGCACCTTTCTTCTAAAGAAGGCAGAAAAACTGAAAAGATTCATGCTTCCCACAAAAATTAAACATTTGCTTGAAAAAAGTAGAAGAAATATCATTTCAAAAGAAATTCTTAAAAAGCCACAGCTGTTAGAGAGAAAGTTCACAATTGAATGCCCATCTCCACCTTAAAGTGTTACATTAGTAACATTCTAATTTTTGGAAGCAAATCAGCATAACTGATTTTTCAGGTGTTCAATTTAATGTCTTACACATTAGAAGAGATGGAATTTCAGCTTAACTGCCTTGTGTCTGTACTACAGTATTGTAAATGCCATTTGTTACTGGGTGACAAAAACCCTAATTTAGGCCACAGGAAGGCATGTCCAACTCATGGCCCATGGACAGTTAGCAATGAGGCCCCACGAGATAGAAAACTTTTCACATTATTATGTTATTTTTAATGACCGGACTGCATAGTGCTCAAGCATGGGGCTAATATCACAGACTGTGCTTATACAAACTAAGTAGGCTCTAATGTCCCTACTGCATCGGCAACAATGGACCCAGACATCGATGCTCCAATTTTGCAACAAGTTTAATGCTTATGTTGCTCTCATTTAAAAATGTTACAATAAAAATATTCAAGAAAAAAGGAATTTTTGTTACATATGTGCAGTAAGTACATTATATATTTTATGTGGCCCAAGACAACTGCTCTTCACTCAGTGTGGCCCTGGCAGGCCCAAAGGTTTTATGTCCATGTTTGACTCTGTATCCTTTTTGGTCCAGTTCATCCATGTCTTTCCCTTCCATCTCTGTCAGATCTTCTGAATTGATTCAAATATGTAAAAGGATTCTGGGATGGCTCAGGACTGGAACAACTATTAATAAGCCAACATAGCTCATGTTCAGAAGCACAGACATACATAAACATGCTTTTTATTTTGGTCTGGCTACTATGAATAAAGCCATTACTAGGTTTGAAAATTAAAGGGTGGCTCTAATCTCATAACCTATGAAAAAACAGTATGGATTTTATGTAAAGTCACTAAAGTACAATTAAGTTTCAAAATCAATATGTACTAATATTCACAAAAACTATAGTGTACACAGCAATTTTTCATCTCACAGTGTACAAATTATAAAACCCACAGGATATCAGAAATAGAATTTTTAAAATGGTTATGCAAAACCTTTTTCTTATGCTAATCTAATGAATCCATTATGCCCTGAATCAAAGTAATTTAAAATGAAGACTTCTTTTCATGTTTTTAAATTCCACTTACCTTGAACAACTCAAATAGCATGTGAAACAGATGTGAGGGCACATAAACTACCTGAATAGGTTTGTCTGGTGCTTTGGCTGAAAACAGAGACAAAACTGTCAATGAATAAGGACCGAGATGACAGGAGAGTCAAGAATGATGTTTGCATTCTATTTTCGAAGTACATAAAACAGAGCACTATAGAAAGCTAATTGAGGTTCCCACCTCTCAAGGCAGGGATGAGCAAAAACATATGCTTCAGAATCAAAACAAATCTGGGGTGAAATGCAGTTAGCTATGTGACCTTGGACACATCTTTCAAGCTCCCTGAAACTTAGTTGAACAAAACTGGAATCTCTCTATGCCCCAATATCCTGAGTATGTCATAAGGACAATAAAATAGCACTTGGACAGTTCCAAACTGGGGGGACATCCCCATTACTGACTCCAGTGGTCAGCTGAGGGAATATGAAGCCACCAGAGAAAAACAGCTGTTGAATCGAACTAAACGGCAGTGTTAAATTTGGTTAATGTATGGTAGAGCAGAATGTAAGGTTCATAAAACTTTTTCTACTAACAACCAGCAAAGAAACTCCCAGAGACCTGTAGTCTTTTCTCCTTGCATCAGGGATCTTCTGAAGAAAATCTGAGAAACACTGGGTCTCATGTAAAACACTAAGAGCAGCGTGAATTAGAGAGGAGATGCTCGGAAATGTAGTCCTTCCCCCTGGTGACCCAAAATCACTTAAGAGATTGAAGCTACATGAACTTTCTCAAGTATAGCACATACATACTCACCCATGCTATAATTTCAACCTACTTCCTCTAGAAAACAATTCAAAATAATATACAGCTACAATTTATTTGGTTCTTAGCAGTTTACAAGAAGCTTTCACACACATTATCCAATTGAATTCTTATTATAGTACCCTAAGGCTCAGAGGGTAGGTGGCGTTATTTACAGGTGAACAAACAGGCTGTGGAAAGGCTGACCTGCCACGGTAGTGGAAGTGACACTGAAACTAGATGCTTGCTGCAAGAGCTGTTTTGGATGGGATCAAACCCAGAGCCCTGCTGTACCACTGACCTATATAACCAGCCCACAAGAACTCTTGATCCCAGATCCTGGATCTCTTGATGATCAGCTATTTTTAAAATTTAGGAATACCCTCCCATTCATGTTCAGAGGCAGCGATTTTACTACTTCTGCTGTACTCTTTTGGTTGATATTTACATTCTGTTCTAGAACTCTACTTAACTATGCTATATGTTATTCACGCGTCCTTTTCAGAAAAGCTGAAAACCAGTAGTGTCAGTAACATTATAAATACAGAAGTGTTGATCACTGCAGCACAGCCACAACAATGTACCTAGGATTCCCTTCTTAATCTCTGTCTCTGTCTCTGTCTCTGTCTCTGTCTCTGTCTCTCTCTCTCTCTCCCTCTCTCTCTGTCTCTCTCTGTCTCTGTCTCTCTCTCTCTCCCACCGAATTTGCAGAATTCGCTACGAGGAATCTTCTTGCAATAACAGCACAGCTGTTACATTTAATGTCACTCACATTTTGTCATGCTAGTGGCATTTGCCAAGGTCTGATATACCATAGTTCTTGTTTAAGACTGAAGGACTAGACTCATATTTCAAGGTACTGATGCTCTTTTCCCTTGGGCTCTCCCTTAAGTGGAAAGGCTTAGAGGTCTATGTATTTGATCAAGACTTCAACTGGCTTTAGGACAAGCAGACAGGAAGTTAGCCTCTGACAGGCTCCCAAATCTTCAAATGAAGTAGGCTTTACTTTGGGGTAACATCACTCACATGAACAGTCTCAGCTGTTTCTAGGTTGTTTTTAAACAACAGTACTCTTATGTGGGTGTTAGCAGGCAGACTCTGGCCAGAGTACAACTATTCCTCAACAGCCCCCCCCCATGTTCTTTCTTATACCAGCTTTCAGCTAATACCTACCAATTGGCTTTTCCTTCCCCTTCCAGGCCTTTGCACCACCTAGCTCTGCTCCAGGGTCCCTCCAGAATAATCTTCGGCAAACTGGTTGCCAGCTCTGCTGCAGCCTCCTCCTTTGTGACTTCTTCTATATCCCATCACTCAGCATACTTCCATCTGGTTACCCTCTTTCAGGAGCTGGTATGAGTGCTTGTGTCCCCTCAAATTCATATGCTGAAACCTAATCTCCAAAGTGATGGCATTAAGAAGTAGGATATTTGGGGAGTGGTTAGGTAATGAGGGTGGCGACTTCATGAATGAGGTTAGTACCCTTATAAAGAGACCCCAGAGAGCTCCCTGTTCCCTTCTTCCATGTAAGGACACAACAAGAAGTTATCTATAGACCAGGAAATGGGCTCTTACCAAACACCAGATTTGCTGACACCATCATCTTGGACCTCTCCGCCTCCAGACCCATGATAAATAAATGTCTTCTGTTTAATCCACCCAGTATCAGGTATTTTTTTATTATAGTAGCCCAGTGGAACTTTGATAATGGTCTACTAACAAGCCCCCTGGTTTTCTGTGCTATTTTTCTTTGTTGTTGTTTTAATGGAGCCAACGAACAAGCTCAGCACTTAGCTTATCTTGTACCAGTGGCATGATTATTTATATAAACAGCCTCTGAATTCAACCTTTTCACTCTAAATCTTAGAGAAATGAACAGATCTTTTATAGGGTGGGCTTTTAAAAAATTCAAATAACATTCTTTAGAACCAATCTAAAGATGTGCTCAATTACTTGCACTTTTATTTGGGAATAGTATAGTTTAGATTTCTTCCTTTCCTTTAAAACTATGTCAAACGTTTTTGTCCATGACTCTTCCCTTATTCTGGGTTTACTGGCTGTTAACTAGGGGATATCTAACAGACATTTGTTGACTTGCTTTCTATTTATTTATTTACTTATTATTTTTTAATGTATTTAGTTGTTACAGGGTCTCACTATGCAGCTTGGACTCATGGTGATCCTCCTGTTTTCAGCCTCCCCAGCGCTGGGATTACAGGCATACACCACTACTGAGGGACTCTGTGGCCGGATCAGCATGCTCTTGGGGTGAGGCTGGTGCCCCCTGCACTTCCTAAGCTTGCCTAAGCAGATGCTTTAGTCCCCTGAGCTATCTCGCTGGTCCCTTGACTTTCTAAAATAACACACAAGTGGAATATAAATTTTCCATTTAAGAGTACATTTTAAAAGTCAATTGAGGAGCTTGGTGTGGTAGCACATGCCTATGAGCCCAGCCTTTGTGAGGCTGAGGCAGGAAGATTGCTGTGAGTTCAAGGCCAGCCTAGGCTACATCGGGATTGCAAAGCCAGGCTATACTACAAGTGAAACACTCTCTCTAAAATAAGATAAAATAAAATAAAATAAAATAAACCAACCAACCAACCAAAAAGTCAATGGAAAAATGGTCCCGGTTTTTTATGCTTGAAACTCAAGAAACAATAAAGCCTCTGTGTTGCACAACCTGTGCTCCATATACCATTAATTGAAGCAGCATTTAATAAATATCTATAGCACTCTACATAAGTATAAGGAATTATATTTTCAGATAGTTATTGTATAAGAATAAAAAAAACTGGAGGTTAAGTAGAAAAAAATATATTTTTAAAAAAGATAGCAGTGCACTTAAAGGTGGCTAATCTGTTTCCAAAAATAAATGAATAAGAATATTAAAAAACAATATATGGTACAGTTTGAAGTCCCTCTGGAATCAACTTCCAACTTTGCCACCTGATAGCTACATCAACAAGTATTTATCTCATCTGGACCCCTCTCTGAAAGGGGCCTAGTGCATATTTTACTGGGTAAATTCAAGGGTTAAATGAGATAAACTGGTGTACACACAGCCTTCTACACAGTGAGCAGTCAGTACATATAGGCCATTATCACCACTAAACACAAGTTTCTCAGTGTTAACAGAGCTACCAGTAATGGCTTGTTGACTCTTGTGTGGAACCACTTGACTGAAAGTATCCACTATGGGGAACCTAGACGTCAAAAATCCCAAGATAGACTCATTGTTTTTCTGTGAACTGTCCTAAAAAATTATCATGGTATGAATTGCAATTTTTATGCTTTTGACCAAACTCAAAGATATGAATCACCTTCTTAATGTGAATGATCAATGTATAAATAATAAAGAGATGTCAGCAAGGACTTAAATCTTATCTTTTCCAAGCCATCCTTGACTTCCAGTAGCTACCCTTTAAATATGCAGTATGTGCTCAGTGTCACATTTAAGGCACAATTTTAGGGTACTGGAGACATTCTCCTTCTGCCACCCTGCAAAGCAAGCTTACAGATGAGGAACTTGAGTGCCAGAGGCCAGGCAAGCTGCCTAGGGCCCATGCTGTGTGTCTGAATCAGGATACCCTAACAGGTGAGATACATAATTCACATCCTCCCTCTAAGCCACACTGTCTGACCCCATGGATGAAAAAAGGTAAGATAAAAATGCTTATATGCTTAATGTTTTGGCAATTGAATGAGAATTACAAGAGCATGAGAACCAGTATGATGAGATTGTTTCTGGACTTTGGAGAAACTGGTCTTGGGCTTCCACAGAATATGTGAAACCAGGCTGGGGATGTACCTCAGTGATACAGCACGTACTTAGCACGAATGATCCCAGAGTTCAATCCCCAGCATCAAAGCAGGAAAGAAAGAAAAGATGAATAGATTTGAAACTTGATCTCAGATCAACAAAATTCTATTATTTTTTAATGTTCCTATTAAATAAGCCACAATGAAGTCAGTTTACTCTAGCTTGCCCCCAATATCCAGTTTTAGTGACCACTGGTAGACACTGATGATGGTACCCCTGTGTGCTCTACATAATCCTCATCAGTGCTTTTGTAGAGATCCATACTGGGAAAGGAAAAAATTCTCCAAAAATGCAGAAATAATAGATAATATAGCAAACTAACAGAATTTCAATTCTCAGGGAACAATAAATTATTCTTTCGGTTAATGGCAGCCCCACATGTTCTGAAGCGCTGAGCAGCAAGCACTCTACAGTTAAAGGCACCCATTGTGAGATGGAAACATCTTGAAAGGGATGCTGTGTAGTTCAGATGAGCTCTGACAGTGAATCCATATAAACTTGGTTCTAATTCCTCCCTAGAAAACGGAGTCAGCTGTCATACTGTGGGAAGTACACATGCTCTCTCATTATGAAGTAAAAGCACCTACTTAAGGTGTTTAGGACCAAACTCCAACCTGCAGCTCTAACATAGAACTCATTAGAGCTAAAGTGAATTCCTTAATCATGCTTGTAAAGAGCTTTGGCATTCAAGAAGTCATAGGTATAAATCATAACTGCATTACCTGACAACGGAAAATTAGAGGTTATCTATAACCACAAGCACTCATTTCTCTCAGTGATGGGGAGTGGGGCTTCAAAATGTGATATAAAAGGGAGTTCTATCATTTATGAGCTCGTGCCAAAGATAGTTATGAAGCTCCTGTCATGGTGGTAGCTGCGCTGCCCAGCATGACAGAATGGCTGTGGGGCAGTAAGAACAGGTACACTGCCCCAGCCTGCAGAATGAGTAAGGCTGCTACAATGCACACAAAGGAGGTATTTGTCAGTACCTGCAATTTTTTAAGTGTCGTTTGAAAAATATGAATCTGGACAGCTAGTTCAGGTCCCATCTAGTCAGTAGGAGGTAAGAGAATATTAAAAGACTTCTAATTAGAAATACCCAAGCCAAGGACACTTACTTCTAGTCTACTCATGCATTCATTTGAGACAGGAGATACAACCCTTCTCAGACAACCCAAGAGGCTTTGAAAGTGGCTCTGACACCATATATTTTAGTAGAGTGTAGGGGCAACTGTCCTTCAATGGCAGTGTGAAGTCTTTTCTAATTTAATCTCACTGTAACACAAATACATATGTGGGTAGATTTTTGGGAGGGAATTGAATTTGGTTTATCTTTAATAATAAATACTCATACCATAAAAATATTTCTGCTTGCTTTTTTTGTACCCTAAGAATCAGTTATTCTATGTACAGGAATCTAACCTACAGAAATATTTCCACACATTCACAAATTTTTCCTTGCCTCCAACTCCCTCCACTTACTCACTGTGTGGACTACAGGAAAATGAGAAGTTCTAAGCATTCACCCAAAAGGAAATGGTTAAAAAATTAAAATGGCATGCAAATAAATACAAAATCATATTCTATGAATACAGAATTATATCAAGTCAGTTATAAGAGGGCTGTCATTTTATTCTGGTAGTAAAAATACTTTAAAATATTTTCCAATGAGTTTATGCTATTATAAACTTTTATAGCCCATGCTTTTTAAAAAACAAAAAACAAAAACCTCAATTCCCTCATGATATTCCTTTAAAACATTATTTTGAATGGCTATAGAGTATTTCATCTTATGGGTGTATTGCCATTTAAATAATCCTGTAATGCAGAAAATAGGTTGTTTTTCAACTCATCTATTATTCTTGTACACAAATCAGGGCACATATCTCTTTTCTTACAATACTTTTTCTGAAGTTTAAGTTACTGGGCCAAAGAGACATGATCATTACTGATTTAATTTACTGGGCCAAACAGAAAAGGCATCAGTAGCATTTTTGAGAAAGGCAGTACTAATTTATATATGCAACACACATATGTGTTAGGGAGAGAGTATTTTTCTGAATACAAATTCAAAGTATTAAAATGTTATAAATGTCATTTTGGGAAAACAAAAGTGGCACTTCTCTAACTGGTAAAGTTAAACACTTTTCCATGTGGTCACTACCTGCTTATTTGCTATTTTGAAAACTACCTGTTTATGCTTTTGTGAATGTTCTTCCTTGATTGTTCCGAGAACTTGGCACTGTAGTATGTTACACACTGCTATACAAAAAGTCTTCCCAACAGTATTCCAGACTGACCAAAGGTATAGAGAAAGGGTTTAAAAGAAACAAAAGATGAAAAAAACAGCACGATTTTAGGATCAGACCTCAGGTATCATCAGGAGTTTTTCAGCCATTTTCTTTGAAATTAAGTTTAAAATTATTTTTCTTTTACCATTAAATTCTTCAATTTCCAGCTCTGGAGCTACCATATAGTACTGCTCACACAGCATCTTGGCCGTTTCATATGCATCTGAAAAGTAAGTGAAAAGTTTAGTTGCTGGGCTAATGACGCAAGCACGAACGAACGTATGAGTGAGTGGGGCATTTGTGTGCATATATGCAAACAGACATTCAAGATAAACATAAACTTTTAAACTGATATACTTAAAGGTAAACCTATTACCTTTTAAAAATAGCCTTCTTGGCTTTAATAAATTAGAATGGACAAAAAATTTCTCTTTTTTAAAAGTTTTAATAGCCACAACCATGTGAAAAATACTAAACTAGTAACAACATGGCTAGCTCTATGCCAAGTATACATTTGTTTAACTTTTAAACATTCCTAAAAGGTATTTTTCATGAAAATCTATAAACTCAAGACTATACTTCCAAACACCATGCAATCTAACTAAATTGTAGCAAAAGGCATTTGTTGTAATTTAAAAATAATAACACCAACAGTCCTATGATGTGCTGGTTACTTGTATGAAACATCAATAAGTATTTGCTGAATGAATGAGTTTTCATGAATTGCACAATTTAAGTTATTGGAGACACCACTATCACTTTAAAATGTCTGTTAAGTTCACTGAAGGTAACAAGTTGGGGTTGATACTCATCAAAATTTGAGGGGAAACAGTTCACTTTTCAAAGGATAAAAAGGGGTAAGAAAATCAGAGTTATTACAGAAATAGCTGAAAGAGGGAATTCAGGAGGTTCAAAAGTCAACAAAAGGGAACAAATTCTGAAAGCAAAGTGTCTCATGACATATTACCTTTCTTGTCTTGAGTTGTAAACAATCTTAAAAGAAAGAAACAACAAAAGAATCTGAGGGCAGGATTCGCACCTTACACTCCTTGTAGAACATGCACAGAACTTAGTGTGGTGCCTAAGGAGATGGTTAATTAGATAAATTTGAAAACTTTGACAACTTTTTTCTAAAAATTTCTTTCAGAAATATAATTCTAGTACCATAAAATCCACGTTTGTAGTGTACAATACAACTTAGTGGAATTTAGCATATTTGCCAAGTTGTGTGCCTAGCACCACAATCAAGTGTATGATATTTTTATTACTAAAAAAGAAGCTAAATATCTATGGACAGTTGTTCTCCTCTACCCAGCCCTAAGCACCATGGAGCTACTTTGCCTCCAATAAATTTGGCACTCTAGACACTTTGTATACTGGTAAATAGAACCACGTAATATTTGGCATTTTTTGTGGCTGGCTTCTTTCACTCACGTTTTCAAAGGTCATACATGTTGTAACATGAATCAGTACTTCATTTTTATTCCTAATAGTCCATCATCCATAAACTATATTTCTTTATTCACTCTTCACTTAATAAGACATGTGCATTGTCTCTACTTTTGGTTATTATGAACAATGCTGCTATGAAATCCATGTCAAGACTTTTGTGTAAATATGTTTTTGTTTCTCTTGGGTATATACTTAGAACAGGAAAAACTGCTGGATTATATGGTAACTCTACACTTGTAGACTTTCAAGAAATGCCAGGTTGTTTTCCAAAGCAAGTTTGGTTTGGTTTTGTAGTTTTACCCTTAAAATTCTAAAGATCAGGCAATCAAATTACATTAAAATTCTTCTTGCATCCATTTTCAATATTGTCCACTATGAATATGCTCCTGAGAGACAAGCTTGTGCTTTTTTTCTATTCACACATTAATACCATGCATGGAAAAGATACTTGCTCAAAATTCAAGAGGTGAGAGAAAAAATAAAGGAGAAGAGGAGGAAAATAAACAAATTTTAAATTTCCTAAAATTAGACATTATTAATCTAAAATACTATAAAGATAAGATTAGGATATGCTCAGACTGAAAGCTTCAGGTCACTTACCTAATATTACTACCAAATTAGAATTCTGTGTATTATTTGGCTTTAGAGAAAAAAGTCTTATAATTTTATTAAATTTTTAGAATCAAATCACACAAAGCACCAAAGGTAGAGACATTAGAATAACTGTGATGAGCCAAAATAATGAAGGACAGCAAAAAGGAAATGGCAGGAAAAGAAGAAAAAGTCAAAAAAGAATCCTTCAGTGTGAAAATAAACATGAAAGCTGGACTGAATTTCAATCCTGAAGAAAGAAAGCTGAAATTTTAAATTATACTAAATTTGCAAGTTTGTCCTAAGATCTAGTAAATGTGGTCAAATATCTGTGAAGCACTTTTATGAGAGGAAATCAACTCATTCTTTTTGCTCTGACTGCACCACCAAACAATGCTACATCTCCACCTAGTGACATGATAGCACAAAGCCAGCTTCCAAGACGCCTTTCACTATAACACAGGAAAAAAAAAAAGGAAACTCGTGCTAGCTCCTGGTACTAACCTGATAGCATGGGAAACGTGCTACATAAATCTAACATGTGGGAGACAGCAGAGCCTAGACGGAAGGAGCCATATTCAAATTCAAAGACTCAGTATGGCTTCTAAAAGCAAATATGAATAAGAAGTTTTTAAGCATCACATAAATTTAGTGCATTACTGTTATAAAATTAAGAATCACATGATAAATCTTTGAAGAACTCAAGATATCACAAGGTAGACTCATATATACACCAGTTAGCTAAAAGAAGTTTAGTGGCATCCATGGCAAAATCTATATTGGTAAAAATCTTTACAAATTCTCATAGCATGTCACATACATATTTAGTAAACATGTGCTAAAAGGAACAGTCCTCGGAACTATGATAAAGTCCTCAACACGCAATCAATTATACTGATGGAAATGTTTTTGCTGTGGGGGGGGCTTTTTCTGCTGCTGCTGTTGTTGTTGATAAATTAGGAACTAGAGGCTTCAAGTGGTTCCCAAACCTGGTTGTGTATAGAATTTACTGTCTAACTAAAAAAAGTGAAGACTATGAAAAGAATCCCTGAAGATTCTAAGCAGTAGCTCTGCAGTAAGGCCTGGGAACCTGAAGTTAGATTTGGGGACCACTTGCCTGGGGTCACACTTATTTCTGACACTGTTTCTCCTCGGACATGAATGATCACACAGTACTAAGGGTGTCTGATAGTACATATGATATTCAAACAGGACACTTCTGTTTAAGTTGTTTAATATAAAAATGAAAATATATATATATCCTTTACATCTAGAGCTGTATTTAATTTTTTTTTTCATTTTTTGTGGTATTGGGGATGGAACTCAGAGCCTTTGCACTGAGCTATGTCACTACCACATTTCTTATGTTTTTATTTTGTGATAGGGTCTCCTTAAGTCACTAAGTTGCCTAGACCTGGCCTGAACTTGGCAATCCTCCTGTCTGTGCCTCCCAGAATGCCAGGATTCCATGTATTTGTTTCTCTTTTTTTTAAGCTTTTATTTTCTTTATTATTTATTTTTATTCATTTTCATGAGAAAAAGATAAAATACCAATGAAATAGTTTCAAAACAGGTTAGTAGGACAGTTAACAAAAATTAATACATTGCATATTGTTGTCTTTGTAGTAGTTATTCAGAGGACAAGATGGAGATATGATATCTTGTCTAAACAATGTTACTACAAACCTTTCTTCTCAATGAACTAAGAGGAAGTAGCTGTATATCTATCCTAACTATCTTGTGTATACA
>NDGM011234790.1:268-19901 GCA_002564305.1 Octomys mimax | reverse complement strand
ATATAATTGTTATCTCGTCTTGCAGTTTTCCCCTAACAAGTATGTAGTCACCTTATTTTATCACTTTTTAAAAATTTATGTATTTGGTATAGGGTTGCACAATGGAGCTCAGAGTCATAGTGATCCTCCTGTTTCAGCTTCCCCAGCTGAATTACAGGCATGTGCCACCACACCTGATTTTGTTGGCCAGCTCAGTGGTCCTAGGGTAGAGTCTACATGGCATGTGGTACCAGGGATCAAGTCTGGGTCCTTGTGCTTGCCAGGTCAGTCTTTAGACTGCTGAACTATCTCCCTGGCCCTTTGTCACTTTTAATCGTTCTTGTTTTGAAGTTTAATTCTGGGTTACCCTCACATGATGTATTGTGCATTGTGTATTGTGTAACCTTTGACTTTTACCCTATACAATTTCTTTTTAGTTAAATGTGTTTTTTGTATGTATCATATTGTTGTATTTTGTTTCTTGATCCACTCTGCCACTCCATTTCTTTTAATTGGTGAATTTAGGCCATTTACATTGGTTGTACAATGATTATATACATTGGTTATATACATGAGTTATAACACATGTATGGTCTTATCTTTGTCATGTTATTTTTCTACTATAGGTTCCCTACTTTTTCATCTATTTAATTACTTCCTCTCTTTGGTGGTTCCATTCTGCTGTTCTTGAAGTTGTGTTCATTTTAGTCTCTTTCTAGAATATCTGTCAATACCCTTTGTAGTGTTGGGGTGGTGGTCATGAATGACTTCACTTGTTCTTGTCATGGGCATATCTTATCTCCCCACTAAATTTGATAGATAGTTTTGTAGGGTTTATCAATCTGGAAATTGTTTACTTTCAGGACCTCAGATATCAACTCAAGCTGTTTTTGATTTGATGGTCTGTGTTGACAAAACTGCTATGGTTCTGATGGGCTTTTCATTATAGGTGATCTCTTTTCTTTTCTCTAATATCTTTTAATATTCTGTTCTTATGCTAGATTTCTGGGATATTGATTATTATGTGTCTAGTGGTAGATTCATTTTGATTATGCATAATTGGAGTTCTACATACCTAGCTTAAGTGTATATCAGATTCTTTTCTCATGCTTGGGAAATTTATTACTACTTCCTTTGCAAATAGTCTTTTTATGTCTTTTGTATTGACTCCTGCTATTTTATTGACAAATATTAATCATATATTGTTTTTCTTGGCATCAGTTTGCAGCTGATGAATTGTTATTTCCTGGTTTCCTGTTACTTTAAGTGATGTGTCCTTTCTCATTCACTAGCTATGGTGCTGTGTTCAAGGTCTGAAAGTCTATCTTCAATTTCATTCAAGTGGTTTTGCTAGCCTTTGATGGAATTCCTAATTTTCTGGATATCTGTTTGTATCTGTTTCATACATTCTAATTATTTCCTGTATTGTTCATTCAATGTTTCCATAATGTTTCTATCCCCTTCCATTTTTATCTATTTCTTGTTTTGATGTGCTGAGGAGTTTTTTTCATTATTTTGTCATTTCTTCTTTTATCTTGGCAATTATCTCTGATCTGATTTACTCTATAGCCTGATGAGTTTTGCATTTCATCGGTTGCTATAATTTCAGAAATTTCAGGTGTGTGATTTCCAAATTTTTCTGTGTCATTTTCTCTTGAACTTGTTCTGGAATGGCTGCTGGTATGGCATTGTATTTTGTCCCTTCCTGTTGACATTTTTAAAATTCCAGTGTTCACTAGGTCTCAACAATGATGGTACAGGAGGTAGGACACAGGTCAGCAAGGCTTGCAGGACAGTGAGGGGGCAGGGTAGGCTCACCAAAGCCTCTTATGTGTGGGTTTCAGCTTGGCTTCCACCATGGTGGGGGAGGAGCCACTGATCAGAAAGGATCCAAAGATGATGAGGCAGGCTGAAGCTCTGCAAGGCTCTTGCTACAATGGGAGGTGCAGTGTAGGGCTCAACAAGGCTCCCACAATGCTGGTGGGTGTGAGACAGGACTCACCAGGACCCTGTAGCTATCTGCTGCTCACCTGCCAGGTCCCCACACTTGATCAGTGTCTACCTGCCTTTTGTGATGATGAGAGAAGGGGCCAGAGCTCAGCAGGTTTCCAGCAATTTTGTGTGGAGTGGTGGCTTGCTATATTCCTTAACATGATGTTTTATAGTTCTACCAATTTCCCTGCAAGTAACATAATTTTGTTCTTCTTTTAAAAATTACATATATTTTATCTAGTCATCTTTTGATAGGTACTGTACTAGAGTACTTCATATCTTGGGTACTGTGAATAAAACAAGAAAGATGATTATAGAAGTACCTATTTCATATGTTACCTTGTTTTCTTCAGATATTATGAATAGTGTCACAGTGAAAATGGGTATCCAAGTGTCTATTATGTACACTACTTCATTTTCTTCAGATAAACAGGAGTGATGTAGTTGGATCATATGTATTTCTTTTATTTCTTAAAGGATCAGTGTTCTTATTTCCACAGTATTTATACTAATTTACAATCCCACTAGAAGTATAGAAAGGTTCTTCCCCTGTACTAAATCCATAAAAATAAAGGGTTTTTTCCCTATTTATTTATTTATTTATTTATTGTCTTAGCACTAGCCATTCTGACTGAGGTGAGATGGAATCTCATTGCACACAATATTTGATTTAGATTTCTCTTACAGAGGGCCGGCCAAATAGCTCAGTAGATTAAAGCACCTGTTTAGACAGATGTAGGGGCTAGGAGTTGAAACCTGGACCTTTCATGCCGGCCTCACCCCTGTGGGCACACTGAGAAGGCGATTGAGACTAGGCATGGTGGTGCATGCCTGTAATCCCAGCACTTGGCAAGCTGTAAACAGGAGGACCACTACAAGTTCGATCTACACAGTAAGGCCCTGTACACCCTTTCCTAAAATATAAATAAACAAAGATTTCTCTGACAGGTATAGATATTGAGCATTTTTTCATGTATTTATTTGTCATTTATACTCCTTTTGAGAAGTTTCTGTTTAGATCCTTTCCCATTTCTTCATTGGATCACTGGTAGCCATCTAACTGTGATGTGCAAACTTAACTGTGTCTGAGAATGTTCCCAGAGGTCACTGGAATGTCACCCAACAAACTGAGCAGGGAAGACAAACCTTGGCTTAGGGTGGCACAGTCTAATAGACTTGTGACCTGGATGGAATAAAAGGGAAAGATGGAGAAAGCTACCTGCATTTTACTTGAGCGGGTGCATCTTTTGCAACTATTGTGCAGATCAGACTCCAGGTTAGGTGCCCATTCAGTGCAGACCTATCCTGGCAACCTTCTTGCTGATGAATTCATAAATGCCAGGGAGCAACTTTAAGTGATATATGAATGACTGACAACAAGAGAGGTACAAAAAATTAAAATCAATAACAACATGAGAATAGAGTTAGTTCTTCATGCAATGAAGAAAGTTAAGTAAATAGTATGTTAAATTCAAATATTAATCATTGAATAGATCATGAAGAAACTTGTTACATATTTTAAACAATTTAAGTTATTTCTTAATGAACTAGGAAACCAGAAATAGAAAATATTAATGGATAAAATTGTCGTGGATAGACTGTACCTTAAAAAATATATTCCACTTGCAGTATGTGTAATGAATTAGAGATGTAGGTGGGATTTATATGATATGATTTAACTGAAACTAAAATGTTACATATAAACATGTTTAAATTTTTTCAATAATAATATCTCAGAAAATAAATGTGATTGATTCATGAAAGAAAAACTGATAAAATATTCCCTCCTGATACTTGTTACATCCCATGTCTTCTTGTGCTTGTTCTTACTCATCCTTAAAATTTAAGCTCAAGGGCCGGGGAGGTGGCTCAGTAGGATAAGCACTTTCCTGGCAAGTGCAAGGGCCTGAGTTCAATCCCTGGTTCTGAAAAAAAAATAATAAATGAGCTCAACAACTGTGTTCCCCATACTGGTAAAGCTGTTTCTTCTTGTACCAAAGCAGTTGATACAAATTATTAAAGGGATAAATTCAAATATTACCTTTCTTTCAAGACAAAACTTCACAAAATAAAAAACTGTATTTATTTATCTTTCACTATCCATGTTTACAATAATATTTCACACATGGAACTTACTCAATAAGAGATCTTTTGAACTTCTGTTTGAATTTGCATGGAATGTGAGGTTTATGGGTTATCTAATTGTATATGCAAATCCCTTTCTCCCCATTACTGGGAACAAGGGGAGAAGATCCATATGCTCTCTTTAAAGATGTTAAAGTCTGTCCTATTATATTTCTAACGTGTTTATGTCCCCAGTGTCCCCAGACAAAAAACAGTGTGTGAGCAAATTAGTGATTTCTTTAAATAAACATATATCTCAACTGACACACATTAGCACTTTGTTAAAGACTTTGATCCAAAATGTGTTTCCAAGTAAATTGGTGAGTGAGTGTGTGTGTGTGTGTGTGTGTGTGTGTATGTGTGTGTGTGTTTGTGTGTTACACATATAACTTCTTTGAAGCCTTTTGTCTAACATAAAAGACACGGTTGAAAAGTTTCTTTCACAGCAAATACTTAACACATAAACACTGAGAAAAAAAATCCCTGTCTTTTAGCCCTCCACTGTCTAAGACCAGGATGACTTTAGTAGAAGTACTTTTAAGACTTCAATAATCATTCCTTTGGACCACTTTCATGTGTCTGAACATAGATTCTAAATCATTATCTTTTACTCTTGAATATTCTTACTTGATTCATAGGATGTATCTTCTTTTTAAAAAAATCACTTTTTTGTCAGTGTATATCAGACTGTCATTTACTCTTAAAAAGCACAATATAATTTCTTTGTCAGGTCAAGGTACTATAACAAAGATTTGATTTATCTTCTACCTGCAAACCAAAACTAAACTGATAACGTATATGAAAGAATGGTTTTCTACATGCTGAATGTCAGGCACAAGATGAGAGCGATCCTGGAGAAAAAAAAAGACACAGACCAGCAGCCCTAGAGTTGTCACAGATCTCTGTCTTAAGAGAGTCCCCAGACTGTGACACAGACAGCAAAAACCCAGTTGAAACCAAAGACATTGTGAGTTGTGAGTCCAGAAACCCACTCCAGAGAACCACAGAAAGAACAGCATAACAGAAGGAATGAATTCTCTAACGATCTACAATGTGTTGCCTTTGTACGTCCTCAGAATATTGATAAGTGCATTCATTGAATAAACTAACCAAGGTCCAGGAAAGATGTGCACAAAAAGAGTTAGGAAACTGAGGTTATGCTTGCACAGGAGCAGCAAGATTGCAGAACACCCTACCTGTAGGGCTTTGGGCAGCATCTTCACTCACTATTGGATACGATTAACTGTAGTGTAAAGGATTCTTAGTCTTGTCTAATGAATTTTTACTTTCTCCAAGTAATTTAACCAGATTGCAGAACAGCATCTAGATATATGAATAGAAAGACAAAAATATCCAAGCAACAAAAGCGAAGTTAAAAATATATGGCCTTGAATAAAAATAAACTGGTCAACAAAGAAGCACAGAAATGTGGACTATGATAAAGATAAAGAATTTATCTATTTATTAAAATGGCTAGACTCATATAGTTGTTAGAATTAATAAGAAAGGACTTTTAAATAATTTTTAAAATTTATTTGACATGTTCAAATGCTAGTAGAAACATTAAACAAGTTGACAGACGGGTTTTAGAAAAATGATGCAAGTAGAACTTCTAATGATAAAAAAAAAAATCCACCTGAGATGAAAACTATACTAAATGGGGTTAGCTTCAGTATATACATCACAGATAAAATGAACATGTCAATATAAGAATGAAATTAAGCATAATTATGTACTAACAAGTTTTAAATGATACGATGCTGTGTTTGGGAATGACTTAGGACTCCGCCAAGTCTGGGTGTTAAAATCTTAGTGTTCAGAGTGGAGATAGTGGAAGGTGGTTAGGCATGTAAGATCTGGGGTCTAGTAGAGTATCCTTAAGTCTTCCTGAACAGACTTTGCCTGTCCTGTAATCACTTGGCTTTGCTTTAAAAGGAGCAGGCCATCCTTGCATTCCAGTATGAGATGTGGCCCCTCATCACTATATGTGTCTCCTGCCAGCAATGCAATCCGCAAAGAAGTGACACAATTAACAAAGACTTTGCCAGAGCTGAGCTGATGCAGTGTCATGCCCTTAAGCATCTAGAACTGTCAACTTAATAATCCTCTTCTCAAAGGTAGCTGTCTCAGGTAGTCCATGATGTGGATGAAAAGTTAACTGACATTGATCACTGAGCTGTTGGGAAAATGTAAGGTATACAAATGCATTGTATACAAAGAAAAGAAAGAGAAGATGGAGAGAAAAATGCTACTAGGTGAAATAATACTTTAACAATATATCGTTGTTCCTTATAAAAATAGTTTCACTTAACTCTTTTCATCTTGGTATGGATTTAAAATTAGTTTGTCAAATTCCACAGGAAAACAAAAAAGACTTCCTAACATTTTGCTTAACAATTTTGGGAGAATTAGCATCTTTATTCTTTTCTCCTTTTAAACAGTGAAATACAGTATACTATTTAAAATTGGGTCTCCTTCAGAAATGTTATTTTTCAGTCTTTAGGTCACATAGAGACTTAGGGCTGTACGGCTCAAAGAATTAAAAGGTGTTTTAAGTAGTAAGGGTTGTTTAGTTTAGATTTCCAGCTTTTTGTTGTTAGTAAATGTAAATATATTTGATATTTATAGACGGTTCTTAAATCTTTCTACTTTCTTCATTCTTTTGCTAGTTAATAATATATGTTGTAGATCCTATTGCATTTTGACCATATTTGATGACGTTATTGTTAGAATAAGGCTAGTGCGATTTTCACTTTTCTCATCTACATGTCTATTGTGGTTTTTTGCTTTATTATTCTTGTTGTAATCTGCAATACACTGTTAAGTAGAAGAATACAAAAAGACATTATTGCCTTGCTCTTGAAGTCAGAGGAAAGGCACTCATGCTTTCATCACTAAGTTTCATTTGCAGTCTAACTCTTCACAGTTGTCTGTTACTATTTAAGTTTTACTCTTTCTGAAAAACAATGTTCAAGTTCCAATTGATAAGTACACGTGACATTATTTGAAAATAAAGTGCTTGTAGATGTTCAAGTTGAAATGAATTTATAGCAGTGAGCCTAAATTCAATACAATTGTGATTTTACATAAGTGGACAGTCGGAAACAGAAAAAGGTGTGCGTAGAGGATAGAAGATTCAGAAGGAAATTTAAAAGAAAAACTGTTTGGTTTTTGTTTGTTTGTTTGTTTTGCAGAACTGGGGATTGAACTCAGGCCTTTGTGCTTGCCAAGCAAGCACGTTTTCTACTGAGCTATCTTCCCGGCCCCTATAATTTGTCCTTGTGAAGTGAGTATTTTATGTTTTTGTTTTTTGGAGATTTGAGCCAATGTCTTGCTATGAGCCCATGTTGGCCTTGGGCTTGTGATCTTCGTGCCTTAGTATTATGAGTGCTGGAATAGTGATCATTTGCTATTATGATAAAGTGATAAAATTATTTTTTAAAAGAAACAAACGATTTTCTCATGATCTGTTATAAACATTTGTTTGCTAAATTCTTATGTGCATGGATTATTTATATATTTTAATTTCAATGAACTTTCTTCAACATAAATTTAATATTTTAGAATTTTTATTTTTATTTTTTGCAAAACTGGGGATTGAACTCAGGATCTTGCGCTTGCCAGGCAAGTGCTTATGCTACTGAGCCATCTCCCTGGCCCCATAAATTTAATATTTTAAAGATGCATGATCAATGAACATTAGAACATTCAAATCGCTATTGTAACCACTACTCTTACAGTTCAAAAATACGTTTTATTATTCCTAAAGACAATATTGTATTCTTTTATCAGTCTTGCCTTCTTTCCTTTTATATCAGTCTTTGGCAATCAATAATCATTTTCCTAGGGCCAGGAAGATAGCTCAATAGAATAAGTGTTTTTCTAGCAAGCACATGGGCCTGAGTTCAATCCCTGGTTCCACAAAAAATAAAATAATAATAAAAATAATCATTTTTCTGGCCTATTGATTTACCTATTCTAGATATTTTATGGAAATGTAGCAATATCATATCTGAACTTCTGTGTTGTCTGATTTCTTTCACTTAGCATGATTTTAAAATTATGTCATGTAATAGCAACATCAGTACTTCATTCCTTATGAGGATGGAATAAAATTCCATTGCATAAATGTACCACATTTTCTTATTCATTCATTCAGTTGCCTTGTTTGTTTTTGGTCATTTTTTTTAATTTAATTGGATTTCATTATTTTTTGGTTGAATTTTTTTGGGGGGTGGAGGTTTATTTTTTGGTTTGGCTGCCAAGGACTGAACCCAGGGCTTCCAGCCAAATCCTCAGCCATCATTCATTCATTGCACAACTTTTTAATACTTTCTACCTTTTGGCTACTATGAACAGTGCTGTGAGATGATGGATTTTGCACAATACTCTTGTTTGCATAGCACAATTTGATATAAAGTAAAAAAAATCAATATAGTACAAGGTCAATAGAAATTAAATTATATTTGTCTTATAGAATGTGCTGAATAACCTGTAAGATTCAGGAAAAAAATAAAAATTCATATTGCTTAATCATTGAACAAATAAGGCCAGAAGGGAATACTATCTATGCTTGTGCTAACAGAACACTATCTGCAAAACCTCTCATTCTATCTCAAGATGTTAATACTGAAGGTAAAAATTTAAGTTGTGAAAAGGATGTTAAAACAAAGAGAACAATGCATCCTGTCTTTGCCAGTTTGAACACATGTGAATGCATGGTTAAATAAGCAAATGGATGCAGATGCAGCCAGTCTTGCTATATGACCTCAGAGATTAGTTTTGCCTATATGCAGTATACCGGCTAACTTGAATTTTGTAAATCAGAGTGTAAATCTGCAATAGGAATCTGCAATAGGAATAAAGATCTTTCAACAAAATGTGATTGAAATGTAAAAGGAAAAAAGTAAGAGGATATTCTTACCTCTACCCACCATTTGAATTAGATTAATGAGTCTTCCCAAATAACTATATTTCTGAAAACATTTTCTTTGGTTCTTGATGCATGTTGTAGTTTGGGGTTTTTGGAAGGAGAAGTTTACAATACAGGACACATTGTATAAGATTATTTTATAAGGCATCACCCAAAGAATCATATACATAAACAGTATAGGAAATCTGCCCACACACTAAAGGCTAAAGAATCTAATGAGGGTCTGGATCCCACAATAATGTACTGCTTGAGTTTAGCTGAAGACCTGGAGCCCATAATAATGTCTTCCAGAAGTCCAACTGGAGACCTAGAACCTACAACAATGTCTCATGCAGCCCTGTTTCATGAATCTGTGCTGGGAAGCCCAAATCAGTGGTGGAAGCTAGAAGCCTGTGTCAGTGGGATAGAGTATCTGCTACCAGCCTGAGGGATCTGCACTGGAGCCAGGGAGCAACAGTGAGGTGCTGACCTCCTCTGAGGAAGAGAAAAGCTGAGTTTCCATCAGGAAAGCCAATGTGACAAGCTTCTCCAGGACACTGAGCTGTGCACTATCTTCCCTGCCAGAGCCAGGGAATAGCTCTGTTCATTTCTACAAAATGAATTGCAGCCATTCTCAGGGACAGTGAAGATCCCAAGCTCCTCCTCCAACAAGAACAACCAAGTTCACCAAGAAACCCACCATGATTAGGTCCTCCAGCAGAACAGCCCAAGAGAACCAGCAGCTTCCAAAAGCTTCTCCAAACAGTTTCTCTAGTTCTGCCTCTTCTCCTGCTGGAACAATCCTCAGGTGGGCCTCTGATACCCAGTATCATGCTAGTTACATTCAGCTGGTGTAAAATGACCACCAGTTGGCAATCTGCCAAAATGCATAGTGTGTATTAAAATGTTTGGCAGCAATGTCTAATGCATCAAGTCTTAAGCTTACATCATTATAACTGGTATCCTATGGTAGCACTAAAATATTAAAATGAATGATTATATTCATTAGGATAGTTAAATAATCAGCCATAGAATTATTTTTTGCTTTCATGTTAACAAATAACTCAATGACCAATGATAATTTACAGGTTACTTAAAGAGATTCACAATGCAATATTGCTGCATTTGGTCATTAAATAATCTGAAATATTTATTGCTAGATGCCATATACAACTAAATGAAAAAGAAGTTATAGCTAATAAGGGTAACCGAAATGTAGCATGATTTTGTTTTGTTCTTTTGCATGTTTCTGCACAATGCTTTCAAAGCAAAACGGCTAGAAGGGCACACGTGAAAATTTAAATCGTTTATTTTGGACGCTGTCTTTGGAGGGTGCTCTGGTTCTTTCTCTTTCTTTTTATTTATTTATTTATTTATTTGCTATTGTTGTATCACCTGTATTTTATTTATTTAAACAGCACTTGTTCTTATTCTTAATTATTTTTCCAAAGTGCTAGAGTGAAAGACAGACTGGATTGATCACGCATTAGATACTCAGCCATGGCTCATCGCTGTGTTTTTCATAAGCCGCTTACATAACGTTGGAAGCGTCCAATTATTTTTAGTGCTGTGCACTCTGCCTTCCAATAACTCCCATCAAAAGGTGTCTACTTTAAAAAAAAATGTACTTGATTTATCTTGGAAAATTTCGAGTTGCTATTACTTTTTTACAGGTTTCTTTTCCTCTTTTTGCCAAGAATTCACCTGAGGGGTTCCATTGTACCATACTTCTATTTTGTCAAACAGGGAACAAAAGGATTTATTCTTTTAAACAATTTTTTTTTTTTGTTTTTAGTAGGTATGCTTTTGAGAGCAGACTACTGAACTGAGATTTTTCTCCAATCAAGTTCCACAGTAGGAGAATGAAAAAACGAAAGAACAAAAGATTAAGGGAAATAAATGAAAAGCTATTATCTTAAAAAAAAAAAAAAGAGGTTCCTGGTTGAAGCCTTATTGTTTTAATGTCCTTCACGCACAAAGAAGCTACTTGAAAACTCAGTCAACTTTTTCTTTGGTTTCAGAAATTTTCACATATTCTTTAATGAAAGAAAATGACAAAAAGACTTCCTCTGCAAATACCAAGTCAATAAAGCACCTTCCTGCTCTAATAAGAGTCACCTGGCTGCACAATTTCAGCTTTCCTTGGCAGACTGTGCCACTTGGGCAAGTTTAAAAATACGTTTCTGGGCCTTAAGCTCTTCGTGTGTCAAATACTAACAGGAGCATGCAGTAGGCACGCTGGAGGCTTTCGTAAGGATTAAGTGAGATAAGACTTCTATGGTATCAGAACACTTACAGTTGTGTTATTAACATTCAAATGCTGGTTATTGCATTAATATTCTATTCTCATTATTATATAACAACAAACACCACTCCTGATGTTGTTGTTATCATAGGTAGGTAAGGGTTTTAGTCAATATAATCACAAAATAAAGCCTAAACAGAAGCTATCTTAGTATTAGAAGATAGAACCCGCAGCAATCTATTTACCAGTATGGGTGATGATTTTTAGTTTCTCTCTTCCATTGCACCAGACTGCATCTTTCTCTATCAGCATAGTTAATGTTCACGTAAAGTTCAGTAGCACAGGCAAAGTAGATCCTAGGGGCTGGACAAATAGATCCTCCTTATGTGGACAAGTACCTCCCAGCATCCAGCATTTACATAGACAGTGTATGCATAGCATCAGCTATTAAAGAAATCCAAGAAACCTGTGGACCACTAATAATTTATAAATAACAGTTCAAATATTCATAGACATTATATGAGAAGAGCTCAATTTAAAAAGAATTAAACAATGCATAGTTTTATGTAACTTGTTGCCGGTTGCAAAAGTTCATGCACATTTCAAGCCATTTTAGATGTCTCTGCCTGTGTGTACATGTATATGTATATGAAAATTATATAGATAGGCCCCCCCACAGATACACAAAGTCCTATTTAACAGCCTTAGATTACATGATATTAGCCCTTAAAATATATTTTCAATTTCAATATGCAAATTTAATTTTCAGACGGGGGAGATAGCTCAGCAGTCTAAGCGCTTGCCTGGCAAATGCAAGGTCCCAAATTCGATCCCTGGTACTATATGCCATGCTGGCCCCAGAACCAGGTGTGATGGTACATGCCTATAATCCCAGCATGGGGATGTTGAGACAGGAGGATCACTACAAGTCTGAGCTGTATAGCAAGACCCTGTATCAAATAAATAAATAATAAAATAAAATATTTAAATAAA
Source organism: Octomys mimax (assembly GCA_002564305.1). Classification (NCBI taxonomy): domain Eukaryota; kingdom Metazoa; phylum Chordata; class Mammalia; order Rodentia; family Octodontidae; genus Octomys; species Octomys mimax. The sequence goes on along the minus strand of NDGM011234790.1, from coordinate 7,656 downwards.
AAAATTAAATTTTCATTTTTGATTGTCAGTCAAATGACTTCTGTTTTGTTACTTACTTGTTTTTATATGTTAGTGTTAGGTATCATCCCATGTACAGGTCTGTCCTGTGTAACCTGGGGGTCCCTTAATTTTGTTTCCTGAATGTTTTATAGATGTTTAGTCCAACAAAATAGAAGTCATCTGACTGACAATGAAAAATGAAAAATGTAATTTGCATATTAAAACTGAAGAAGCATTTTATGACTGATACATAATTTAAGTCTGTTAAATAGGATTTTGTGTATCTGTGTGAGCTATGTATCTACCTATATACATTTTTTCGGTTTTGACTCGACAAATTATGTTTTATTTTTATCCTAAGGGAAGAATCTAAATATCTAAATCAAAAGTAGAATTACTATTCTGTGGGTATTTGTGTAGTGTGTATATACACACATATCAGATACAGATATGCTAAAAGGCTTAAAACGTGCATGTATATGTATGATTTTGATATTCTAATTTTTATGAATACAGTGAAAACTTTACATGAAATCCAGTTCAAGTTAGCTTAAATTTTATGGAATGATTGCCATTTTGATAATCACAAGTGAAGACTGAACCTCTTACCCACACTTTGTGAAGTCCACTATCTTTAAAATTTTCATTTTTATTAGTATGTGTTTGTAGTATATAATGACGGCGTTCACCATGAGGAATTGGTACAAGTACATAACACATCTTAACCTATTATTATTATTATTTAATGTTTCTATAAACAATCTACAAAGCTATGTATTTATAATTTATATAAAATATGCCATTCTCTATAAAATGTTCTCAAACTTTTTAACTTAATATATGTGAGAGATTTAATCTGATTGATACACTATTAATGGTTCAATTATTTTTCTCCTATATATATTTCCAGTGGTTGAATATAATATTATCATTTATGTTTTGCATTATTTGAGACAGGATGGCTGTCACAGTGAATATAAGTAGCGCTGTGTAGCGCATGCCAGCCTACAACTCTCAGTGATTCTCCTGCCTCAGCCACCACATCCGTCAATATTATCATTTTTTAAATTTTGATTAATATGTAAACTGTTCAGTTCTTGTCCTCTTTTCTTGCTCTAACAGATGAGTTTTCCATTTATTGCTATCCAGAGCTCTTTGCACATTAGTGAATGTTTCTATATACCTATAGTGCTAGATCGATTTTCTCACGAGGCACACTTTAACTCTAAAATTATTTTGAAAACATCTTTTTACAAGTAGTGTTCTTACCAGCTGTATACGATGGCATTGGTCTTTGTCTTCTTCAACATGTTTTGCTTTCAGAATTTATCAGTATTTTTCCACTATGAGTGAAATGGTACCTGATGTAAGATCTATTTGTCCATTCCTTGATTAATAGCAAAGTTAAGCATTATTTCAGAGGCCCTTTGGCCACTTAGGTTTCTTTTGTACTAGCTACATGCTAATAAAATTATACACTTTAACAGCACCTGGCAATTTGGCTGATGAACTACGGTACAAAGAAGTGAAATACCAAGAGTAATTGAAGCAGTCAAGATGGCCTTAATGGTCCCCTCCACTTGATTAGAAGTGCTTCATCCCTATCTTCCTTTGCTCAGAAAAACTGATTGTAGAAAATTTGTCATTTTAAATGTTTTCTCTGCTTCTCTGAAATATAAATCTTCCAGGGTCTAGTCAGTGTTATAACATAAGAATGCTTTTCTCAAAGACCTGGAATCTGTCTCTTTGAAATAGGATAAGAGAGCCCGGCATCAGACAAAAAGTCAAAGAGTAGTTCAGAGATGGGCCTTGCTTTTATAACTCATTCTCTCCTTTGCAAGCTCAAAAGTCCCACAAGCTCTCTGAATGTCACCACAGAGTGATCACAATGCACTGGAAACCTCCCTGAGATCCCGCCTCCATACACACCATTTCCCAATGCCACCACCTATGCAACCAGAGTTCAACACATAAAACCCTGAGGTCAGACCATACCTAAACCATAGGTGTGGGTAATGATGGCTAATAACACTGCATTATTTAAAAAAACTCTAGGGAGTATTTTTTATGTTTCAGTGCTTTCGTTGAAGCTAGTTGATAGTACATGTGTATTCTCACTACAGAGGAGAGATCCAGAGGACAATATATGTGTTAATGTTTGATTTTGCCATTCCATAATGTAGATATATTCCAAAATATCACATTGTACAAATATATTCCAGGAATATATGTAGTACACGCATAGAGATATGCATATATTATATTTGAAACATATACTAATTGCAATTATCATGGGGAATTACTATATATACATCTTGATAACATCGTAATAATTTTTACTGCTTCCTCTCTCCATGTTTCCCCTCCCCAATCCCAGGTCAATTTCTAGCCTTTAATAAATGTGTAAGAAAAAAAAGATAAAATTGAAAAGAAAGAGAAAAGGAAAGAGAAGTAAAGATTATTAACATTCCAGATCTCAATAGACAGGACAAACAGGGAATACACTAGGAAGGCATTTCACTGAAAAACCAGTTGACTTAGAGACCACCAAATGACTATGGGTAGAAGAAGGAAAGAGATAGAGTCTAGAGGTCAAGAAAGCTCTCCTTGCCATCAAACAGAACTTTATGTGCACCCACACTCATTTACTACCCTTGTAATTTTAATCGAGCTTTTATTATTTTCTTTGGCTTACTATATTATATAAAATGAGGGCTAACGTACCAAATTCAGGAGAGTTAAATAATGATAAAATTATATGACTTCATAATATATGTATACAAATATATATAAACTTTTTATGTCAGTTACGTATTTTACATAACATGTGCTCAAAATTGGGTTTAGTTTCACTACATGGTACTATTATGGTACTTCCTCATGTTGTAGTATTAAATCATTTTCACCATTGTTTATATTTATCACTTGTAATTGCTTGTTTATGTTCACAAAACTACTTTAAAATAATACAAATAGAGCTGGCGAGATAGCTCAGCCATTGAATGCACCTGCTTAGGCAAGCTGAGGCACATACCATGCCACCCCTTCTCCCAGGGCAGGCTGAGCCAGCCACAAAAAAATACACAAATAAATAAATAAAATAATATAAATAAGAATGAAACTGTAAGCACGAATACTTAAAAGGAATGAGTAACTGAATCTTGATGAAAATTGCACTTCCAAGATCATAAAAGTCTCTATGCATTTTAGGAAAAGCTATTTTGGGTTAAATGTGCTTTAATCTGTCCATAAATAAAGAAAAAAGCATATTTTCAGGGAATAGCATCTTCTGAAGCAATTTTATATGACTCGAGTGTTTAATATTTTCATTAGTAGCTTCTGAACAAAAGGAAGTTTTGAGGCAATAAAATTATAAATATATCTCTTTGCACAGAATAGGTACCTCATGCAGTTATTTCAATGCTGCTCATACTACTTTGAAAAGCAGTTGATTCTCTGTATGGAAGTTTTCCTTTTCAGTCAATATGCCACAGTTTTGCAGCATATAACTACCTTCTTGACTTCCTTAGAGAGAAATCTTAACTTCACATGTTATGTAGTCATTAGAATTATGTCCTAACATTTTATCTTCTAAAGAATAAAAATTTGAAATCACAAGCAGGAACTTTAAGGTCTCAGGTGAGTGTTTTTCCTTTGTATGAGTTCAAAGAATGAATCTCTCATACAGAATGAACCTACAATATAAAGGACAACAGTGTCCATCCTGATTTTTACCTATGAAGGCAAATGTTGTGTTGTAGGGCAATCTCAAACACCAATGCAAAATTCACAAAAACATCCCCTCTGAAAATTATACATATTTACTACATCGAATGGCCCAATCATGTTGTCAACTTTTAAATTAAATACAATTAGTGCTAATGAATTAAGTTCTCCATTCACTCATATTACTAAAGAGTAGGTTATTCCACTTGCAATTAGAGAGTCAATAGTTGTGAACCACAGGCATTTTATTGAAGTTAGATTCTTTTAGAGAAAAGAGCACTGATTTATGAACATTTCCTTGTCAAAGGAAGTATCTGTAAACATCGTTAGCTTCCCTTTGGTTTTTTTAACCTAGATATCAGATTCTTTTCAAGCTTCAAATAAAGCACTATGCAGAGCTGGATTTTTCAGTAACAACAGCATTTTCAAAGAATATTTTAATTTTAGAATTTTGTAATATATATTATCTCAACATGGCTCTGAATTTGGCAAAAATTTTGCAGTGTTTTTACCCTAGAGTGACTCGTATTTCCTAACATTTTTAATTGGAAAAGAAATCTTGATTCCAAGGACCGTGCTCTCTTTTGTGACTTTCACAGTAAAAATGCACTGCTTTGATATATGCTTTTCAGAGAAATCTGAGCGAGTCCTGTTATCCATCTCATTGTTAAACATCTCAATATGTTTTAAAAATATCTTCTCATCTGTCATACAGTAGTCATCCAGCAAACATACTTTCTCCAGTGATTGGGTAAAATGAATTTGAATTTTAAAAATATGCTGTAGGGGCCAGAGAGTAGAATAAATCAGTAGAATAAGCACTTTCCTGGCACAAGTGCAAGGTCCTGAGTTCAATCCCTGGTAATGAAAAAAAAAATGCAATAAAAATGTTGAGATTTATTTATTGTTATTGAAGTCATCTATAGTTATTTCTAGAATATAGTGAAAAAAAATCTCATGATAGTCATGTTTTAATCACTTAAGTTGTATTTCAGATTAAATTGGCATAAGATCTCACACTGTTTTTACAATTGCTACCACAAGAGGTGACAATCTCCTAAAACCACCATAAATAGAAGATCTTTACTTCAATTATCCACCTTCTAGATGATTCCCCATGCTCTCTTTCAGAGGTGTTGATATTTATCTTAGCATTCATATATTTTCTTATGAACCCTATGGACTTTAATTACATTTGTCTTATGTTGAAGGAGGCTTGCTGAATATGAACTACTTTTTAAACTGAAAGATTCTCATTTGGGAATTATCTATTGTTTCTGTTTTACTTTAACAATGATACAATTCTTTTCCACTTCAATTGTTCCTTATTCACATTACCACAATTCATTAGATTTTTGTCTATCTCTTTCTTCTCCCTAACTCACTCAAATCTTATTGCTTCTCCTACACTCAATCATCCAACGTATATCTCTGGATCAATTCTATGGCATATCCATGTTTTTATGTCTGGATCACAGAGAAAGAGTACAGTATTTTAAACTGATCCAACTACAAATCTTCATTTTCTTCAAATCAACTTAAGTCCCAAGTGTTGCATCATGATTTTTCAGCAACTTATTTAGCCCTTGTTGGTTATTTTTTTCAATTTGCTCTCATGACCACTTTGAAGATGAAATCATAGCTAAAAAGGCAAATAACTTCAGGTCTTACACTGTTTTCTGTCGTACTCTGGGCTTGCAAGGGAAACAATAGGACAAATAATCTATAGGATTATTTTATAATAGTCACCCAGAGTCAGATACAAAAGAGTGCAGGAAATCTGTTTACATACTAAAGACCCAAAGACTCCAGCTTAGGGCCTAGATCCCCTAGCAATGTCCTGCATGAATCCAGCTGAAGACCTAGAACCCATAACAATATCCTGTGCAAGTCTGTTTTCACTGGAAAGACCCAAAAACCAATGATGGAGACCAGAAAATCTGTGCCAGCAGACTAAGAAAGCTGCACTTAGATCCAGGAGAACCTCTCAAAGTAAGGACTAGAACTCCCTCGAAAAGTACCATATGCATCTTTAGCAGCAACAAGGTCCCAAGCTTCTCCAGTGATGAGAACAGCCAAATTCATATCAGGAAAACCAGTATGACAGTCTTCTCCAGGACTCTGAACAGCACAGCATCTTCACCTCCAGACGCAGGAATCAACCCTCAAAGTAAGGATCCAAGTGCCCTAAAGTGAACAGCAGCTATCCTCAGTGACAACAAGGTCCCAAACTTGTCTAATGATGAGAACAGCTGAATTCATATCTAGAAAGCCAGCATGACAAGCTTCTCCAGCAGAACCAACAGTGCTAGAAAAACCAACAACTCTGCACCTTCCTCTCCATTCTCCTTTTCATGTTGTTGGCCACAATCCTCAGATGTATGTCTATACCCAGCACTACTGATCCACTTCAACTGAGTGGTACAAATTGACCACCAGTTAACAATCAACAACATTTGCCAAGTCTAGATGTCTTGAGAGGAACCTACTCATCTGCATTTTAAAAGTTTCTCAGCAGAATTTTATGGACACTAAAATTTGAAAATTCTAGTGATAAAAGAGTTTAAAAAGTTAAGACAATAAATTTAAAACAAGGGCTGGCCAAATAGCTCAGTAAATTAAAGCACCTGCAAGCAGGGCCAGGGGCCAGGGGTTTGACCCTTGGGCCTGCCATGCTGACCCCACCTCCAGGACATGCTGAGATGACAGTTGAGACTGGGCGTGGTGGCACAAGCCTGTAATCCCAGCACTTGGGAGGTTGTAAACAGGTGGATCACTACGAGTCCGATCTAGCAGTGAGACCCTGAACACCCTGTAGATCCTCCCTAAAATACAAAAATAAATAAATAAATAAATTTAAAACAGAGATAGGTAGGCTATAATTAACATTAACTAGTTAAATTTTCCATCATGTTAGAAATGAGCAATTCTTTCAAAAATAATTCATTTAGTTATCACACCATGCATTTTTACTTAGACATAAAGATACTTTCATTAAATCATTGCTTATTCAACACACTGAAATATGTAGAAAAATGCAGATGCGTTTGGCATATCAAATGAGCCTTTCTTATTGAAATAAGGTGATTAGTTGGTTTTTAATTGAGAACTTTTATGATCAGACGATTTCTGCCAAATACAATCACTCCTGTCGCACCTTACTGCTCCATACCATCTTCTGATGGAGAAAGAGACCCATTTTCTTATGTAACTACATTCTAGAAACCACTTAAGTTCATTTAAACTGCAGATAAACTGACTTGCTCACCGCCTCCTCATGTAACTAACCATAAACTCACTTAGAGAAAAACAAGGTCATAAAGATAAAAACAAATAACTAAACAAATTGGAAACTAAGGTAAATGTTAAACCGCAATGTCCCATGACCAGCAAATGGTCAAAAGCGTATGGGAAATGTAAATCTTTTGTGATTTGTGTAAAATTCTTGAGAATAACATAATGTGGTGCTGTGCTCTAAAAGGTATATAACCTAGAGGTGAAGTCCAAACTGATGCCTCTATTTTGTAGTCCTGACTTGAACTCAGGGCATCGGGTATCAGTTTCTGACTCAAAATAAAAGCTTCTTTGTACCTCTACTTTCTCTGTCTCTGTCTCTGTCTCTGTCTCTGTCTCTCTCTGTCTCTCTCTCTCTCTCTCTCTCT